>CM070481.1:1666489-1734966 GCA_036324585.1 Champsocephalus esox | reverse complement strand
AGAGAAACAATAATTGTTCCTTAAAGAGGAACAATAATGGTGAAAGCACAACAAGAGGAAATAACATTGATTTGGTTTAAGCATATGAAGGATATTATAAGGTAGCACATGAAATATTTCCACTACAATCCACAAGCGCATTATTGGTCGACAAATACAAAATGGATTCACAAATGCCTGATCAAAAGTTGTAAATGTTAAAGAGATATTCAAAGATCTTTTTTTATTTGTAAACATATTTTGCGTATTTGCAGATCCGTTTTACATTTGCAAATGTATTTGTGAGTTTGCAAATATTTTAAATGCATATGTTGATGGTGTTTTACATTTACAAATCTCTTATTTACACACCAATTATTTATATGTTCACACAAATTATTATGAGACATATCTAAGCCCATAGTCTACTATCATCATTCAAGGGTGGTTTTCACTATTACATTTTTTTACTATATTCGATCTGAATTTACTTTAAAATAAAAAAATTCTATATTGATTCTGACTTTTCTACATCCAACTCACAGATTTATAAATTATTTGAGAAAAAAAGATTATAATTGACCCCTTTTAGAAGTGAAGATATAGTCATTTGTTCTGGGAATGTCATTTTCGAGCCTGAGGCCTGGAAAACAGGCTCAGGGTTAATAACTAACAACAATAGGTTTTCAGAATATACGACAAAAGATGTTGAGTTGAAATACTCACGTTTCACTAGATTCCACTCTTACATCAAGGCATGTTCAAATGTGCCATTTACTGAAATGTAACATAGCCACTTTGTCAAATTCATTAAAAGTCAAAGCCTATAAGTCGGGGGTGCCTAAACCTTTTTTCCTTGTAGGACAAAAACTAAACCTTCTTTTATTTATTTATTTAAATAAAATAAATAAATATTGGTGATCCTCTCTGTTTGGTGTTTCTCTGCAGGCACAGCTGTTGGCTCAGAATGAATAGAAGCATGGCCCAAAAGACCTGAGTTCTTGTTTGATTCCTTTAAATCTTTCATCACAGACAATGAATCTAAAATCTGTTTTTCTAAAGCATAATCAACTTGTTCATGCAGTTTGAAGAACACAATATGAATTATCTGAGCTGGTGTGCAAACATTAAACGCAACTGTTGCATCCCAGCTCTCAGTAAATAGCATTGTAATGATCACAGAAACATGCACTTAAAAGCACCACTTTATTTTAGAATAATTACATTTTCCATTTCACTTAGCAGGGGTGACTTTATAGGGCACCTAACTTCATTGTGTATTCCCTGGATTATGTACTCTCTGCAGGCATACATGCTGCTCTTAGATGTGTTTTTATCCGTAATGCAATCAGTCGAAATCAATTAAATGTAATGCATTTTTAAAGTAAACGGATAATAAAAGTAGAGGTAGAATCACTGATTATGAACACTTAGTGCTGTTTTTTTCCTTTGAAAAGCAAAGAAATAAGAATGCATACAAATTAAGTGAAGCCATCTTTTTCTGGTGCATGTCATTCAATTGATTATTTTAAGTGCAGTTCTTGGGTTGCCTGTGTCTGTCTTGGACCTCTCATTCTGTGGCAGAGAAAAGGGAAGGGAAACAAAGTGCTTCGTTATAGTATTGCAGAAAGTTATCAAGCTGGCTTTTAGCTAAAATCCAATTCTATAATTTTGATAAAGATCCGTAAATATCACACAACCTCACGTTCTCCCACTTTCACTTAAAAAGACAATTTTGCCCAAGTGGGTTTGGCTTACCTTGCCAGTTAGTTCAACCTGCTCAAGGGCAGTTTAGTATTGCTGGATAATAACACGGCTTGGTTGAATAACCCGACTGTGAATGGTCCATTTGGAAAGACACCAACCTGGAGGAAAGAGAAATCAGCAGAGGAACACAGACAGGAAGTAAACACTAAAGGGAACAGCAGAAGAAGACAGACAGGAAGTAAACACTAAAGGGAACAGCAGAAGAAGACAGACAGGAAGTAAACACTGAAGGGAACAGCAGAAGAAGACAGACAGGAAGTAAACACAGGAACACAGTATGGGCTCTGGCAGTGTTTACAGACTGGTTAGTGGAAAAGAAAATGTGAACAGACTTGGACAATTACAGAAAACCTCCATCAGTGCTGCTGTCAGTTGAAATGGTCTTGTTATTGCCACAGTGCAGATGCTGCTAAGCAGTAGGACGGACTCTTTTTTACCTAGCAGAAGCAATATTTTGGGTTGGACTGTGAAGGTTATTTTGTCATTAATGGCCGACTCCCTGCACTATTATCCCTTACTTGTCATGCATCTCCCTCCTTTGTCGTGACCTACGAGCAAAGGAGGTCACAAAACAAAACTGCAGCATGTGTCTGGCTCCTTATGGGTACTGCAATTTCAGAAGTGCCGGAGCGGGGTTCCGGTGCGTTCCGGCGCGTTCCGGTATCACTCCACCCCTGGCTTTAATTCACGATCGGAATGACAGATGAATAGACCCGGGACTATTTTTTCAATTATTGTTAACATAGTTTTATTATTAACATTAATATTTTATGATTAACATTTTTGAGAACTGGGGCTTTGCTAAAAACATCCAGTGCTATAGCCCCGAATGCCCAGTTCTAACGACGCCACTGCTGGACACACATCACAGTAGAGACACCTGAAAATGAACAAAATAGGGCGCCTTTAAGTTTTTTGATATCATGTTCTTTGCCTTATGCTTTGGTTTCCTGGCCCAGGAGCAGTGGGGTCAGGTTGGAGGTGTCGTCAGGAAACAACCTACACATGTGCAACTAAAATGTTTAAATGTAATATCCTGTTCTACTTTATCAATAAAACAAAGTAGTGATGGCATTGTCATTGAGTGTATTTCATTGATCCTAATCCCATAATAATAAGACAATCACAAATAGACAGCAGCCTTTTGCTTAATGTTAGTTTGTGCAGTGCTGTGAAAGGGATGCAGGTGTGACCGTCTTCATCTCTTTAGTTTTTTTTAAACCAGAACAGTACATCATTTGAAATGATCCTTTAGGATTGTTTGTCTGAAATGCTTAGAGTTACATTTTACAATAATACTTTTGCAACCCTGTGTTTCATATGATGAATTCACTTTTTTGTTTTTCTCTGTAATTAGGACAATTCTGGAGAAATAGATCTGCTGGAGAAGGACCCCTAACCCCAGAGGATCATCAGGACAGAGCTGCATCCACCTGGACCCCCGAGGTGCTGGAGAAGGACCCCTAACCCCAGAGGATCATCAGGACAGAGCTGCATCCACCTGGACCCCCGAGGTGCTGGAGAAGGACCCCTAACCCCAGAGGATCATCAGGACAGAGCTGCATCCACCTGGACCCCCGAGATGCTGGAGAAGGACCCCTAACCCCAGAGGATCATCAGGACAGAGCTGCATCCAGCTGGACCCCCGAGGTGCTGGAGAAGGACCCCTAACCCCAGAGGATCATCAGGACAGAGCTGCATCCACCTGGACCCCCGAGGTGCTGGAGAAGGACCCCTAACCCCAGAGGATCATCAGGACAGAGCTCCATCCAGCTGAACCCCCGAGGTGCTGGAGAAGGACCCCTAACCCCAGAGGATCATCAGGACAGAGCTCCATCCAGCTGAACCCCCGAGGTGCTGGAGAAGGACCCCTAACCCCAGAGGATCATCAGGACAGAGCTGCATCCACCTGGACCCCCGAGGTGCTGGAGAAGGACCCCTAACCCCAGAGGATCATCAGGACAGAGCTGCATCCACCTGGACCCCCGAGGTGCTGGAGAAGGACCCCTAACCCCAGAGGATCATCAGGACAGAGCTCCATCCAGCTGAACCCCCGAGGTGCTGGAGAAGGACCCCTAACCCCAGAGGATCATCAGGACAGAGCTGCATCCACCTGGACCCCCGAGGTGCTGGAGAAGGACCCCTAACCCCAGAGGATCATCAGGACAGAGCTCCATCCAGCTGGACCCCCGAGGTGCTGGAGGAGGACCCCTAACCCCAGAGGATCATCAGGACAGAGCTCCATCCAGCTGGACCCCCGAGGTGCTGGAGAAGGACCCCTAACCCCAGCGGATCATCAGGACAGAGCTCCATCCACCTGGACCCCCGAGGTGCTGGAGAAGGACCCCTAACCCCAGAGGATCATCAGGACAGAGCTCCATCCAGCTGGACCCCCGAGGTGCTGGAGAAGGACCCCTAACCCCAGAGGATCATCAGGACAGAGCTGCATCCACCTGGACCCCCGAGGTGCTGGTGAAGGACCCCTAACCCCAGAGGATCATCAGGACAGAGCCGCATCCAGCTGGACCCCCGAGGTGCTGGAGAAGGACCCCTGACCTCAGCGGATCATCAGGACAGAACTGGATCCAGCTGGACCCCCGAGGTGCTGAAGAAGGACCCCTAACTCCAGAGGATCATCAGGACAGAGCCGCATCCAGCTGGACCCCCGAGGTGCTGGAGAAGGACCCCTAACCCCAGAGGATCATCAGGACAGAGCTCCATCCAGCTGGACCCCCGAGGTGCTGGAGAAGGACCCCTAACCCCAGAGGATCATCAGGACAGAACTGCATCCACCTGGACCCCCGAGGTGCTGGTGAAGGACCCCTAACCCCAGAGGATCATCAGGACAGAGCCGCATCCAGCTGGACCCCCGAGGTGCTGGAGAAGGACCCCTGACCCCAGCGGATCATCAGGACAGAGCTGCATCCACCTGGACCCCCGAGGTGCTGGAGAAGGACCCCTGACCCCAGAGGATCATCAGGACAGAGCCGCATCCAGCTGGACCCCCGAGGTGCTGGAGAAGGACCCCTGACCCCAGCGGATCATCAGGACAGAGCTGCATCCACCTGGACCCCCGAGGTGCTGGAGAAGGACCCCTAACCCCAGAGGATCATCAGGACAGAGCTGCATCCACCTGGACCCCCGAGGTGCTGGAGAAGGACCCCTAACCCCAGAGGATCATCAGGACAGAGCTGCATCCACCTGGACCCCCGAGGTGCTGGAGGAGGACCCCTAACCCCAGTGGATCATCAGGACAGAGCTCCATCCAGCTGGACCCCCGAGGTGCTGGAGAAGGACCCCTAACCCCAGAGGATCATCAGGACAGAGCTGCATCCACCTGGACCCCCGAGGTGCTGGAGAAGGACCCCTAACCCCAGAGGATCAGGACAGAGCTGCATCCACCTGGACCCCCGAGGTGCCGGAGAAGGACCCCTAACCCCAGAGGATCAGGACAGAGCCGCATCCAGCTGGACCCCCGAGGTGCTGGAGAAGGACCCCTAACCCCAGAGGATCATCAGGACAGAACTGGATCCAGCTGGACCCCCGAGGTGCTGGAGAAAGCAGAACGGCGATCAGGAGCATCCTCCACAGACCTCTGCTTACTGCCGTCCTACAGACTTGTGTCTTACTTTCAGGATTAGATTGTGTATGTGTCCTTTCTTTAATAGATATCTAACGGTTATATCTTGAGTCTGTCGGATTCCCCAAACAGCTGCTTCTATACTTGCTGCACATACAACACAAATAAACAACTCCAAACACTTTTGCTGATATTTGTGTAATTTTACACCGAGAATAAAACGAAGTTCGGCCATGTTTTTTTTCTCTGCAGGGAGAAATGTGAAGATCACGTGACATAGACGCAGCCATTGGGATGAAAGGGGAAACAAAACGTAGGGATCCTACCATTTCAGAGGCGTTTTTGTAGAAATACTACGTCCTACGTTGTGGACCAACGTAGTTATTACACGTTTAGATGTGAGACTGGGTTGGCTGACCTGGGGTCAGTGGGACATCATCTGGGCAGGTTCAGGGGTGGAAGGAGACTATAAACTGTTCTAAACCACAGGTAGATATTAAGATTAGAACACTAATATTGTTAAGAATCAATCCATATAACATGCTTTTGTTCATTTAAAAAAACATTGTTTTATTTGTACAGACAAATTCAGACTTATTTTAAATATGAAATAATATGATAAAATGACATCAGCTATATATAATGTACTTGTTAACTTACTAATGTAACATTACTAGGGCCTAAAGGAACAGCTTCATCTTATTTACCTGCCCATGGTCCTCTTTATTTCATCGCCGACAGTGATCTCCAGAAAATGGTTAAAGTAAAAAAGTAAAAGTAAAGCAGCGCAACCGAACAGCGCGTATCACGTGACGTAAATACGAAGCCCTCTGTAGGCTAGACCGTCTCATTTCATAGGCCGCTCGGTCCAGCCTACCCGGTCTACGTGGGCTGGGTCCTCCGTGGACCGCGTAGGCTGCGTACTCCGAAGGGTGCAGCCCCTGAATTGAGACACGGCCAATGTCTCCCAACAGTCACCTTCTCCGGAACTCAGACATGCCAGCAGTGAAGCTGGTCATGCGTGTTGTATGTTTTCACGTTTTGATTACCTAGTCAATCTACTTGAACCAGGTCCGTTGCTGGTTGCAATTCATTCTGATAATAAGTTTTAATATTTGTTTTGATATTATTTTCACAATCAGTGTCCAGCTAACTGTCACCATCTTTGTTCTTTTCAAGGAAATCAAAATGTCCACTTTTCAATGAAGCAGCACATTGAAATGAAGCTTTTGAAAGATGGAGGTGGGGGATGACAGAGGAGCAGGTGGGACACACAGAATGTGAGGCAAGACAAGAAGAAGCGCTTCCAAGAATAAAGGAGAGAAAAATGTATTTGATGTGAAAGTGGTGTGTGTGTGTGTGTGTGTGTGTGTGTGTGTGTGTGTGTGTGTCAGTGAGAGAGAGAGTAGATGATGAGGAAAGACTTTGAGTGTGTGCAGCAGTTGAAGGGTCTCATATTATTTTGAAGGAGAGGAACTTCAAAGGAGACATTATACTTAATCCATCCCCAACTCAACTGAGGTGGACACACACACACACACACACTGTTTATTAAATGTATTTTTTCTTTTTCAAGGCATATTACATTAACATTCAAGCAAATGATAAATGACAACAACAATGACAACAACATAATTTAACTTAAAAATAAAACATTGAGAGACAAGTCAACAGCTTCAGGGACATGTCCAATGCAGGAAGACAGAGAGAGACACAATTTGAGCCAAGTCAAATCGAGAACGGCTTGGCATAGGGACTCCTCTAGTAACTTCCTTTCTCTCGGGTGTTCTGCTACTAACTTCAGATGGCCAAATTCTATTTTGACATCTGATTTCTATTTTAATGCAATACATCTTCAAGCAATTGCAAGCAAAGTTACTTGAGCCTTATGGCATAACTGATTTTGTAAATTGGAATACGTAAAGTTACCAAGTAAATATATTAGGAGGTTAGCTATGTTGCAAATGTATTATCTTTTCAATGTACACACGGCATCTATTGCACGTCTGTCCGTCCTGGGAGAGGGATCCCTCCTCTGCTGCTCTCCCTGAGGTTTCTCCATGTTCCCTTTAAACTGAGGGTTTCTCTGGAAGTTTTTCCTTGTTCGATGTGAGGGTCTGAGGACAGAGGGTATGAGGACAGAGGGTCTGAGGACAGAGGGTCTAAGGACAGAGGGTCTAAGGACAGAGGGTCTGAGGACAGAGGGTCTAAGGACAGAGGGTCTGAGGACAGAGGGTCTGAGGACAGAGGGTCTGAGGACAGAGGGTCTAAGGACAGAGGGTCTGAGGACAGAGGGTCTGAGGACAGAGGGTCTAAGGACAGAGGGTCTGAGGACAGAGGGTCTGAGGACAGAGGGTCTAAGGACAGAGGGTCTGAGGACAGAGGGTCTGAGGACAGAGGGTCTAAGGACAGAGGGTCTGAGGACAGAGGGTCTGAGGACAGAGGGTCTGAGGACAGAGGGTCTAAGGACAGAGGGTGTCGTATTGTCATACTGATATTCTGTACACACTGTGAAGACCACAAATGTAACATGTGTGATATTGGGCTATAAATAAACATTGATTGATTGATTGATTGATTAGCATTAGCGGTGTGTTCATGCTTGGTGTGAATAGCTTCTTCACTTAAATGTATTCTCCTGCGTCATTAATGCTCATAAGAACACATGCTCTATGGGCCTTACCTGTCCAGAAGAAACCAGTCAGTGTCATCACTGTGTGTTTCATGTTTCCTGTTTTAAAAAAAAATTGCATTTTCTCCTTGTGCCTTGTCTTGATTTACTTCCTGTCTCAGTGTGTTTCCCTCATGTTTGTCTGATTCTCTTCACCTGCTGTCCCTTGTGTTTTTGCCTGTCCTCCCCAGCTGTGTCTTTGTGATTAGCTCTGAGGGTATATATACCTGTATTCACTTGTCTTTGTGATTAGCTCTGAGGGTATATATACCTGTATTCACTTGTCTTTGTGATTAGCTCTGAGGGTATATATATATACCTGTATTCACTTGTCTTTGTGATTAGATCTGAGGGTATATATACCTGTATTGACTTGTCTTTGTGATTAGCTCTGAGGGTATATATACCTGTATTCACTTGTCTTTGTGATTAGCTCTGAGGGTATATATATATACCTGTATTCACTTGTCTTTGTGATTAGCTCTGAGGGTATATATATATACCTGTATTCACTTGTCTTTGTGATTAGCTCTGAGGGTATATATACCTGTATTCACTTGTCTTTGTGATTAGCTCTGAGGGTATATATACCTGTATTCACTTGTCTTTGTGATTAGCTCTGAGGGTATATATACCTGTATTCACTTGTCTTTGTGATTAGCTCTGAGGGTATATATATATATACCTGTATTCACTTGTCTTTGTGATTAGCTCTGAGGGTATATATATATATACCTGTATTGACTTGTCTTTGTGATTAGCTCTGAGGGTATATATACCTGTATTGACTTGTCTTTGTGATTAGCTCTGAGGGTATATATACCTGTATTGACTTGTCTTTGTGATTAGCTCTGAGGGTATATATACCTGTATTGACTTGTCTTTGTGATTAGCTCTGAGGGTATATATATATACCTGTATTCACTTGTCTTTGTGATTAGCTCTGAGGGTATATATACCTGTCTTCACTTGTCTTTGTGATTAGCTCTGAGGGTATATATACCTGTATTGACTTGTCTTTGTGATTAGCTCTGAGGGTATATATACCTGTCTTCACTTGTCTTTGTGATTAGCTCTGAGGGTATATATACCTGTATTGACTTGTCTTTGTGATTAGCTCTGAGGGTATATATACCTGTCTTCACTTGTCTTTGTGATTAGCTCTGAGAGTATATATACCTGTATTCACTTGTCTTTGTGATTAGCTCTTAGGGTATATATACCTGTATTGACTTGTCTTTGTGATTAGCTCTGAGGGTATATATATATACCTGTATTCACTTGTCTTTGTGATTAGCTCTGAGGGTATATATATATACCTGTATTCACTTGTCTTTGTGATTAGCTCTGAGGGTATATATACCTGAATTCACTTGTCTTTGTGATTAGCTCTGAGGGTATATATATATACCTGTATTCACTTGTCTTTGTGATTAGCTCTGAGGGTATATATATATACCTGTATTCACTTGTCTTTGTGATTAGCTCTGAGGGTATATATATATACCTGTATTCACTTGTCTTTGTCGTCTTTATTCTCGGCTAGTTCCTGATGTGTGGTGTTATTTCAACACAGTCTGACGGCATTTCGTGTTATAGTCCTGACATTACACTACCCATAATCCTCAGCTATCGTTTGGGACGACAGGCCCTTTGCTTGACAAACCCCATGATTAATCTTCAAGCTCTGGGATTGGATGTTGGAGTGGCAGACCAAGGTTACGCGTGAGCGTCAAACAGCACTTTCAAATGGAACAAAACCAGACTATCCAAAACTGGACTCGAACGGGACAGGCCCCACCCCCCCAGAACTACACATGCTGGCTATTGTGTTTCGCAAAGTCTCTACTGGGAACGTCTTCGTTTTTCCCATAATTAGAAGTTGCCAGTATTAAACACATTGGTGTTATCAAATGTAAAACATATAATTAATAAATGGGTGAAAATCGCTTGTGTCCATAATGCGCAGCATTGCTATATACCCACATGACAGCTCATTGCTACTTTGTAATTCTACTCCACTACAGTTCAGAGGTTAACCTGGTATTTTTACTCCACTGCATTTATTTTAGTTACTTTGCAGATTCTGATTAACCTGTTAAGTCCGAGAGTACCCTAATCCGGGTCTGGCGGGATATTTTACAGGATATTGCAATATTATTTCACATGTTTTACTTCCACACATTAATATCTGATTTGTAAAACATCACAGACAGAAAGGTATATCCGTCATTTAATGGTAAGCTATTGAAATTGTGATTCCATAGATGTGTCTCCCATCACCCAAATTCCCTAACTATTCTCTCAACTCAGTATTTACATTCTTATATTCAAAGAAAATCAGTAATATCTTTAAAAACTACAGTCCTTTTCTCTCAGCTGTGCACCGTTATGGTGTAAATATAACCTATCTATGAATTAGATCAAATGTAAAAGTCAGCCGAATTAGTGTTGATACTGCAAGGAGACGTATTGTGTGAAGAGAAATTGAAGATGTTGTTTAATTGTTGATATATTTATGATCCACGTCAAGTATTCAGTTTCGGCGCCATTTCTTCCAGTTTTTCCAAAGGTCTTCTCATCAGGGCTCTCTAAATAAATAACTACGGCAGATCTGTAGTATGTAATGCAGCCGAACCGTGTATTACAATGCCGTTATGTGATGACTTTCAAAGAGAAAAGCAAGAGCACTCGGAATTAAGTATTATTTTCTTTTTTTAAAAAGGTTTTTCGGATTTCATATCGCATTAACACCATATCCCTACATGCATTGCGGCTAAACAATTCAATCACCGATCATCAATCATACCTGAGGATCTTAGGTAATCAGTTCAGTGGATGTGTATCTGTTTCCGGTTATTTTATTTTGAAATTCAGTTCCTGACGGACGCCAAAAAAGCCCGAGATTATGGAATTAAACCAATAAATAAAAGCAAGGATAATTGAGTGTTTTTGGTGAGTAAATAACAGTGTGTTATTTTGAAAAGAATAACAAATTAGAAGGAAAAAAATATTTAAAAATACAGATTTCAGTATCCTGAGGCTCTGAGCCCCATTTATTTTCCTCACAGCAACAAAAGTCCAAAATTATACAATTTAAAATAAAAACAATAATCATGGCTTGATATTGAGTAAGAACATGTTTTTATGAACCCCACAGCTTCCGGTCTTCCAAGATCCAAACGGACAAAACGACGTGCTGCAGGCACGAAACATACTACCAATACAAATACATTGCTTTTCAAATCGTTCTGTGTGACACGAAAAAAGGGGGAAATGGTGTTGGTGAACACGAATCAATAGATTACATGTTGTGACTATAACACGAAATGCCGTGAGACTGGGTTGGTTATTTGGTCCCTGTGTTCCTGCACTTGTTCCTCTTGCCCTCTCTGGTCTGAACTCGTTCAGTATTTCTTTGTTTTCTTTGTCCAATGTACCTTGTCTGTTCCCCCTGTTTTTGTGTTCAACTGTTTTCATTATCTTTTTGTTGTATATACCTGCCACCCTCTTTTATACTGCATTTGGGACCTGCCTTCCTAACCCTCTTAACAATCTTATCACCTGTGGACCAACAGCAGACATAGCCCATTGTTTCAAAAATCGTTAAAAACAGTTTCTTGTCGTCTTCTGGAGACAGGTCACCTGGACATTAACATTAACATGTAATCATCATCATCATCATCATCATCATCATCATCATCATCATCATCATCATCATCATCATCATCATCATCATCATCATCATCATCATCATCATCATCATCATCATCATCATCATCATCATCATCATCATCATCATCATCATCATCATCATCATCATCATCATAGTCTCTCTCTTCCTGCGGCTTCTCCTTGTCTCTATCTGGGTTACCTGGGAAGCAGCATGTTTCATTATCTTGCGCCTACCTGTAGCTGCTTTAGTTTGCATTAATAATTTCACCACCATGCCGGTCTGTACCTTTAACTGCTGACATAACCACACCTTGCTCTGCTCCTCCCATTGCGCATGTTTTTTACAACATTTTTCATCTTTACCTCCTTTTTATGACTCGGGGGTAATGAAGCAACCCCCCTCTCACTGGCAGAAAGAGCTGCCTTTTATCGCCCAACCAAAGAATATATATATATATATATCCTTTGCAGGTAAAAAGTCTCATTGAGATTAAAATCTATTTTTAAGAGCCACCTGGTCAAGAAGGGCAGCATGACAAAGTTACAACAGATAAAACACAGACAATACAGGCAGACGAATACAGTGGTCGTAAAACACAACTTAAATTACACATTATCCAGTCAATATGAAAATAATATAAACTTAATATAAACATAAATCATTAAAAACTGGCACCATTTAAAACGACTTCAATTATGGGATATACGAGCAATCACATCGACCAATGGATTCTTGTTCTCTGTCCTTTAAGATTCCCCCATAGTGATCACATTTGACAGTGTCAGCCCCTTCTGTATATTAACATAAATATATGGATGATATATATCAAATCCGTTATCCCCTTTTCAATATTATTTGCTGTTACCGTCTCGGAATGATTAAGACATGTTGGTTTGTTGTTGGACACAGGAGAGCAGGTGCTCGACACATTTGTAACTTTAGATAGATGCTAACAAATGATGGCACTCATGACACTTTTGTTTCTCACGCCACTTGATTGACAGAGCCACAGGATGATGACTCTATGCGCAGCCTATAATACCATGTCATTATCTCACAGGTAGCGCGGCCATTCCAACCACCTGTCATCTAGACAAAAACGACACAAGAGCGCTAAAAGCTAACTATCCACAACATGTGACTGTGACAGTCTCATCATTCTCCTTGTATAATGAAAACATATTACAATGCTTTAAGGTGCACAGAAATTGCTAACCGTTACAGCCCTACTACCAATTTCACAGCCTACATTTAGTTTGTAGGCAAATCTTTCTTGTAAATAATTAAAAAAATGTTATTTACAAGAATATATGTGTTTCACATGCCACTTATGAAGGAAAAAAATAAGTTATGCCAACAGGAAAAAAATACTGAATATATACAACAAAGCCTTCACCAAAATTGGCTAGGTTGACTGGTAGACAAATACAAGGACAGCTGTTATTGCTGAGCTAGCGATCACATTTCCAACCAACAATGAGCTGCCCCCACTCACGAGAACTAAGGATTCCAAAAAACCCTGAAGGAAGGTTTTTCCTTTAAAGATGATATATCATGCTCATTCTCAGGTTCATATTTGTATGCAGTGTCTCTCCTGGGACATGTCTCCATGCTTTAATATTCAAAAAGCTCTTTATTTTTCTCATCCTGTCTGTGCTGCAGCACCTCCTTTCACACTCTGTCTGAAATCAGGGCTGTCGTGATTTGGTTTTGTCTTTTTAGTTATGGGTTTATTTTGAAATTCTGTTCTCCTCTCTTCCTTCCTGTGTCTGATTGTGTTCACCTGTAAATAAGCGCTGTAAAATAATTAAAGCTCGCCTTTTGTTACACTTTGAATGGGGCAAATGAAGCTTTGAATGAAGCATCGAACCACTTGGACAATTGTGTCAGAAACAGGTTAATTTCTCGAAGCTTCAGTTACAGCGACCTCTCCTGGCGAAGTGCAAGGCTGCAGTGGGTTTATCGTATCTTTGCCTTGAAAAATATTCGATGCACACACACACTAAGACTGAATATCATGTTCTATTTGCAAATAAAGATTGATAATTGTGCGTATTGGGTTATTGAGAAGAGAGTGCTGGAAAATGTGGCATTGGTTGGGTGTGCTTGTTGGTTGGGGTGATTATGTGGGATGGGGAACACTCAAATATCTTTATTGAGGTAGCCTACATTATTCTTTTTATTTTGTATTGGTCTAAAGGTATTGTTTTTGGCCGGAGAGGGCCTTGTATCAGTTATCGTATTAAAGTTGAAAAGCGGGCAATGATTACAAATTCATCCATTGCAGGATTCGAACCAGTTCCACGGAGGACATTGCCGTATGCGGGCTGCAGGCTCTATCCACTGGGCTATCTATTTTTTTACCTTTTTTTATATTACTCATTGTATTTTTGTTCACAACTTCTCCACATTTCGAAGTGTTTCCCGAGCCAGAACGACCTATCTTTCTTCCTGGCTTGCTCTATAAAATGCAATAAAAATGCCATACCAACAACAACTCAACAGCAACAACGCAAACTACGAAAACAACCCACACATTGCCCATTGCTTAGAGCGGTTATAAAGTGTTGAAGCGCTCAAATTTGAAACTGTTTCAACCTGTTAGAATCGAGACGAGGCAGTGCATTGTATCACCTGATTGGACGGCGAACCAGTGAGTTGATTCATTCAGGAAATGAAGCAGTTGCTGCTTCGGACGTCATATGTCACGTGATTTTAAGCAAGCTTCGAAGCACTCCTTCTATGGAATAGGAAAACCAGGGTTTGAAGCACATATCGAAGCTTCAGTGTCAAACTGCCATCACTACCCACTTCTCCTCAATCTGCATTTGGGTCCTGCCTTACCTCAAACCCTGACAGAACGATCCGACCAGAATGGACCCAGCAGATGATCCATTTGAAGTGGAGTTGTATTCTTTTACTTACTTGCTGGCTTTGATGCAATGGTAAGTGGAGGGTAGCAACCAGTGTGGCCAGATGGAAACAGAGAAGCCGTGTTTAGTGAAGTTCTTACCTGGCTGGATTATGGACTTCCTCCAGACATGCGTTTCCTGGCCTGCTAGCCCCAGGCATGCTAGCCCCCTGCCTGCCACAGCTCCCAACATAGCTCCTTTCGAGAACCCTTTTGATGAGTCTTGTCTGGCTTTTGGAGGTCCAGCCTCCAAAAGGATCCTAAGAGAAGAAGACCCAATTCCAGGCTACCTGCCCGAGCTCCAGCAGCCCCAGTTCCGGCTCCAGTTCCGGCCCATGCAGCCATGGTTCCATAATAAAAAAAATGTAAATTATAATTTCCGTCAACAAAAAACCCATTACTTATAGTCAAAACCACCCTTGAATGCTGGGATAGTAGACTAAAAGCTTTAGGAATCCAAACTATAACATATAATAAGTACCCTGTATGAGAATTAATGCAAAATAAGTGAAATTTGACCTTTTTAGAGAGATTTAGAAGAAAAAAAACTATTTGGGTGCATTTTCCATACCTCTGGAACCCATCGGTCGATTTTGATGAATGACACCTCTTTTTAACCTTTAGAGCCAATATAATCGAGAGGGAAGTTCCTAAAATCCATCTAAACATTACCCATTGATGAATGATTGATGCTGCCATACACTCGTAGCTATCATCGCAGCTATATATGAAAACTCCCTTATTGACATAAATATGAAGATGGATTGTCAGTAATCGTTTCAAAGTGACACAGACACATTGGATTAACCTTCAGCAGCATTGTTATCGTTGTAATGCCATTGAACACAACTTTTGATCAGAAAACAACAAAGGTAAGAATTGTGTTGCCATTTTGGCTCCGTCAAGCTACGCTGTGTGTGGTGTCTGGTTTCGCATTTGCTGCCGCGAATCTCAGCTTTCATGTGATATCATGTTTGTGCAGATCCGATGAAGGATAAAATATTTCTACCGTGAGTTATGTGCTAAGTTATGTAATTAGCACTCTTTTGCTTAGTGCTAATTCAGAGGCTCGTCGTTAGACTTGTGTTTTGTTTCGGTAAAAATTGTTCATATCGTCAGGTAGCTGAGTCTCTTCCCGTTAAGTGGCTATGACACATTCATAGTTTGTTAAATGTTAAAAAACCCTCAGAAGCTGTTTCCTGCAAGATGTTGCCGAACAGGTTAACCCGCACCACCTAGTGGTTAAAGCACGTTATTGCATTTTGTTGTTGAATATATTATAATTAGGGCTGTCAAACGATTAAACATTTTAATCAGATTAATCACAGCTTAAAAATTAATTAATCATGATTAATCACCATTCGAACTGTGTCCAAAATATGTCATTTCTTTATGTATAGTTGTGGGAATGGAAAGATAAATGAAAGAAGGCGGATATATCCATTTAACATGTTTATTGTAAAAAATGTCTGTGTGTCAAAATGAAAGAGAGCACCTATCAATCATCAAACTGTGGGGTCTTATTCATTACGTGTTTATTTATATCAACGGGGGAGTACTTCAGGAAAGTCGACAGAGGGGGGGGAGGGGCTAGTGGAGTACTTCGTGACCACAGAGTGTGAACGTTGTGATCAGCTGTTTTTGCGCAGTTCTCCAGTGAAGGGGGGGGAGTCTCCCTCCGCAGCGTTGGGAGTTTTGGCACAGTTCCGTTGTACAGACCGACGTTAACAGCAGCCTGTCTGTGCACACGGAGACCGACTCTGTCGTCCGGTGATCTAACCGCCTTCTGGAAAAGCGTCACAAGTACGTCGGTACGCATTTCAGATTACGCACATAACCTGCGTACCAGTTATGTGTTTCCTGTACTACAGCAAAAGTATTCTCCGTCGGGACTTCCTGCAACAACACCACGCCGTTATCTTGATTCTGATTGGCCAGAAGACATTATCAAATATGTTATATTAAGAAGACGATCAGTGTGACGAAAGTTTTCAAAACCATTTCTGGTCTTCGGTATTTCCAGACAAGTGGCCACTGAAATCAATCTTACTAACTGCTGTCTGTGCAATTTACTCGGCGCGAGTTGGCGGACTTTATTTTGCTTACTTTAACATCATTTGTCATGGTGGGGCTCAGCCATATCTTGGTATGGGTGTAGCCTACCCCAGCCATACCCTGGCGCTGCCACTGGTGGGATGTCTGGGGCGTATGGAGGACGGAACATGACTTAAGTATAAATAAATAAATGTGTAAATAAATGTATGAAGAAATACAGGAATAAATAAATAAATACGTGAATAAATAAATAAATACAGGAATAAATAAATGACGAAATAAATACAGAAATAAATAAATGTTGAAATGAATACACAAATAAATAAATAAAAGAATAAATAAATGCATACATAAATATGGAAATAAATACATCAATGTATAAATAAATAAATAAAAGTCGAAAATAAAACAGAACACACGTTATTATATATCTTTCATTTATTTCTACATTTACGCGACATACATTTATTTATTTATGTATTTATGTGTCCGTATGCTAATGAGGTGCGTGGTCCTAACCTCAGTCTGAAGCAGGATTGGTTACAGGAGTGTGTGATCATTTCTGGCAGAGGGCTCTACTACTAACGCCTGGCTAACCGCGCTGATTCAAATGCAGGAGCTTTACTGTTTAGCCCTTATCTTTATACATCCATGGTTTATCCACAGTTGTAAGGGTTTATTTATGGATATTGGTTTAAGAGCCATTAGAGATCATTTACGATAATGAGCGGACCATTTAGAGAACGGAGAACCAAAAGACTATGTCCAGTTTCGTGTACAACGATGTATAGAGGACTTGGCTCAGCTCGACATGGATGTTAACCCAGCTGTGTTTGAGAGTCTTCAAGAGGTTGCCCGCCAACTTGAAATCCTCTCGGAAACAGAGGAGGCGACCCTTGGGCGTCCATCTTACATGTTGCCCTAAACGTTATTGAAGCACATCTTCGTTGGGGGCACACCGCTGGGGACATCGCGCAGGTGTTCGGGGTATGCGAAAGAACAATTCGTCGGAGGATGACACAGAACGGGATACGGTAGGTTTAATCCGCATTCTTTCACGTTTTTTGTCTGGATTTCCTTACTTTTATTATTTTGGCGTAGGCTATATCAGTGTACACATTTGTTAGACGCATTAACTTGTGTTTAGTAATGATAACGTTTCATTAGCCTACATTTTCTCCATCCAAATTAGCCTACTTGTTTATAGATTGTTTACATATTTATTAAAATGGTAATAGGCAATTTATATGTTGAGACCAATACATCAGATAGACATGTGTCGGGGCAAAGATACAGACATGCTTTGTATACAAAGCAAAGGTACCATTACCTCAGACATGATGTAGGCCTAATAATAGTAATGAGGTTTAAGAGCAGCTAATGTGTTTCAGATGACACATAAATCTTTCAATGCAGGTTGGTACAGAGCAACACACTCATTCTGATGTGTTTTGAGTGTACAGAGCAAAAGGTGACTATTGTTTATTGTGACTTACTATTGTTTCGTTATGTTTGATGATCAGGGTCCAAGATCTATTAACTCTGTTAGATGGCCACAGTTTGGATGAAACTGTTACCCCAAATTCTGCATCATCATCCCAACTCTGGATACAACATGATGGTGGGGCACCTGAATGCACGAGGGATACGCATACAAAGTAAGGGATTGTTATTATTATAATAATCCTCCATGCAGTGTTTTTTTTTACTACTTGATAATGAATCACATTATTCTGGCATATTTAGGAATGCTTCACTTTTCATTATGTTGCAGTACACCATATCTCTGCATTTCCCCGAATATAACAGGACAGCGTGTCCAGGAATCCATGCGGCGCGATGATCCAGGTGGAGTTTTGATTCGCAAACTGATTAGGTATAGTATAATCATTAACACTCTCAAGCATTGCTCAAACATCCACTTCACTGCAGTTACACAAGATGGGCCCATCTAAAGTGTGATAATCAATCAGCTTCAATGCAAACCAGCCTTCAAGATTCAAAGGCTTTTTTGTCATATGCATGATAGCTTTTTTTATTGGTTGGTTATGAAAATCTGAAGTCTCAGTCTCCTCTAACAATGCAACATACAATATTATGTAGACATAAAAACAAGTTAAAACACTGCAAGAAGAAATATAAATACAAATATAAATGAAATGTATCAAATGATTAATTGCACCAAATTCCTCTGCATGCAAATTACTTTTACTA
The DNA here is from genome assembly GCA_036324585.1 of Champsocephalus esox. NCBI lineage: Eukaryota > Metazoa > Chordata > Actinopteri > Perciformes > Channichthyidae > Champsocephalus > Champsocephalus esox. Next base: position 1,716,113 of record CM070481.1, on the reverse strand, counting down.
TCAAAATTAAGATGATTTATGTTTTGTAATTATAACTTTTAGTAGGATAAGGCCTTTTAAATGTGTACATGTCTGTACATACATTAGTAGATTGACCTTAATGTGTGCCTATACATATCCCTTTAGGTGGCGTTTTGTTGTGCATGGTGGTATTGACGACTTTAGTCGTCTCATCGTGTACTTGAGTGCTGCCACCAACAATCGGGCAGCAACAGTTTTAAGAAGCTTTTTGGAAGCTGCCAATGTCTACGGTGTGCCATCACGTGTGAGGTCAGATAAAGGTCAATCATCAATCAATCAATCAATCAATGTTTATTTATATAGCCCAATATCACAAATGTTACATTTGTCTCAGTGGTCTTCACAGTGTGTACAGAATATCAGTATGACAATACGACACCCTCTGTCCTTAGACCCTCACATCGTACAAGGAAACACTTCCAAAGAAAACCCAGTTTAAAGGGAACATGGGAGAAACCTCAGGGAGAGCAACAGAGGAGGGATCCCTCTCCCAGGACGGACAGACGTGCAATAGATGCCGTGTGTAAATTGAAAAGATAATACATTTGCAACATAGGTAGTCCAGATGTTTGGAAATGCATGTGTGTATAATAGGAAGATGAATCCACGAGGATATCCATCCAGGTGGAGAACATGTTGACGTTGCCACATGGTGGCAAACCGAGGAGAGAACAGGAATTCACACATGGCTGGCAGGAGTGTCCATAATCAAAGGTACCTTAAACTTCAAGTCACATTTTTATCAAATGAAGTCTTTGGTAAAGATTGCAATGTCAACTATATGTCTTTAGCTATTATTAATTTTTGTGTTCGTCTTCCTCTGTGAGATAAAATCATAGAAATAAAAAAGTTATATTTCTCTAATACAAACACTATAATTATGACACCAACTGTATAATTTGACAAGAAGGATAACAATATTTTTCAAACATCTATTTAGTGGAAGTCCCAGCACGTTGCATGACTGGGCAAATTACTGTTGGAACTTGGATTTTGAATGTATTTTCCAGTCAAGAGAAGCTTACATTAATATTGAACCACAGCAGTTAATGTGGCATACATATGGCATTAGTCCGTCTTTTTTATACATCCATATGTTCAGCTGATATATTTCCTGATCCAGTTTCAACAAAGCTTACAGTAGAAAAACCTCACCCAAGTTTGATGAACTTTGCTCAAGCAAAATGTTGTTTGCTAAATCCAACTTCCAGCTTTTTTCCAGAGGCATTATTGTGCACTTGCCACTTAATCAGGAACATGTTCCTATTAAAATCAGCAAACATGTTAATGCTTAGCTTCTAATTAATGTAATTCAATTCTAAATGTACTTACCATGATTTATGGTATAGGTGGAAGGTGATATTTGGCATGTATGTTATTTGTTTTGTTCACTTAGCAGACTAAAGGTTTTCCTTCCTTTTTCCTCAAAAGGATAGAAAGGCTCTGGAGAGACGTTTATGTGGGAGCGCTGCATCTCTTCTACACAATGTTTTTCAACCTAGAGAGAGAAGGCCTTCTCCATCCTGACTGTGCAGTGCATCTCGATGCTACACACACATACAGAAGCACCTGCAGTTATTCCAGCAAGGCTGGAACTGCCACCGACTAAGCACTGAGGGAAACCGGTCCCCACTGCAACTGTGGACTCGCCATGAGCGTGAGGCCCAGCAGGAACCTATACAGGTTTGATTGTATTCAATAGCTTTATTTTGACTTTACTTTCCTACATGGGACCATGGTAACACTAATACCCACTTTTTCTGTCATTACACAAACTGTTTAAAACAAATAATACAGCGTGCTATATAGTAGCACGTTGTAACACATAGTGGCCTGTTGTCGAGGAAACTGAATGTGATGGAATTATTTTATTCTGCATCATCTGCACTTTAAACACTTCTATGAGGTGTTTCTAAAATGCTGTGATCAACCAGAACAAGCGGTTAAGGAAGATAACGATACATCAGGGCTTTCTGCTCTCTCTAGTTATCTGATTGATGTCATAGCTGTCCATGAGACATTCATCAGGAATTCCAGGAGATGATACAACACTTTAGGTAATATGAAATGAATTAACTGACAAATATATTAAAACTTTGATTTTGGTTGACTCTAACTTTAGCTCTTGCAATTGCAGGTTGACATTGAGTTTGGAGTTGACTGGACCATGAACTCATCGCCAGCCTCACGTTGTGGTTCCTGAAGTTCAGCTGCAACGTTCACTGACTGACCAGGAAGTGGAAAGACTTCCAGCCCCTGATGGCCCTCTGTCCAATGTGTGGAATGTCTATGTACAAACAGTGGGCTTATTGACTGAAATGCTACAGTAAATGTGTGTGTATCAAAAGGCTGTTGCTGTGGGAAATGTAGTCTTTTAAAGTTTCGACTAGGACGATTAGGTGACAATATTTGACTGAGTTACATGAAGACGCTGGTACCAAGATTTTAATACAATACAAATTAAACGGTAATGAAATTACGTGCAATAGTCATTTTAAACATGTGTTGCATTGAACCATATGCTTGTGAATCAACACTTACTGTAATGCATCAAGAAATATGCATTTGTTACGGTTAATGAACATTTTGTAGCCAATATCAATTTAAAACTTTGAAAATATATAAAGATAAACATGCTTTCTTTGTTATGTGCAATAACAAGGAAAGCATGTTTATCTATATTGTCAGTGTTACACAAACTGGCCGGAGTATAGGCATTAACTGAGTTTTTTTCCTCTCTGAAAACATACATTTTTGGCCGGCCAAAGAAAAGACAACAAATCTTACACAAGTACTAAGGTGTGTCCGTCTCTCTCTTCAGACCGTTCCGAACCCAGTTTCAGTGCTCCAGATAGCAGCAAGAATGTCCCTTTCAAACGCACAGTACTCTTTGTAATGTCCTGGACGTTTCAGCTGGTGAAAGCATGTGGAAGAGCTGGGGAAGCTGCTCTCCACACGGTCACATCCAGGCCATGACTAGGAAGCACGTTCCATCCTATCCAGAACTGCACAAGTTTCCCAAGGATAAGGGGAGATGCTTTATACAACAGAGAATACATTAATTTTATTATAATTGCTTTCAGTTGATAGTTAAATAACAATAATGTTACTTAAATTACGCTTTGGATTGTTACTGTAGCTGAAAATCCACGGTTAAACATAAAAACAGAGGAAGCGCAGCTTTCGTTATAATAATTACAAACTTTCAGTAAACAAGGCTTGAAGACGTTGTTTTACCCATCTCAATAACTGCGCAGGAATCCTGCGAGCCTACAGGAATCCTCCAAAGAGACTTCACTGTCTTCATCCTCATCCTGTGTGGGCCACTTTGTCTTCTCCAAGACCATCTGACGGATTTAGTTTTGAAAGGAGCAGGTTGTGCTGTGTAGCAGCAGAGTAGTCTAAAGATACAGTTGTTCTATTGGTTTAGCTCATTTTAAGCAGCAAGTAGCATCATTTCATTTAAAATATGTTTGCGTATGTGAATGTTTGTGATAATAAACTTAAAGCAATGGAGGTCTGAGAGTAGTAAATAAACCCAATGTCTAACCCCTGTGAGTTAGGAGGAAGGATTTGACTGAGCAGCCTGAGATCACGTGGTGTGCACTGCAGATCAGATGCTCTTGGAAAGAGAAGGGGAACCGTGTCTTTCCTCTCCGTCAGCAGAGGCCAGATCAGTGTCTCTTTTAAACCCCTTCGTAACGGCTTGACTCGTCTGGAGGTTCTTCCAAGGACCTGGACAATATGTGCATCCCAGTGGAAAAGCAAAGCAGCCTGATTGATCCAATAGCCCAATAAGCATGTTTTAATACACGTATTAACATCCACATATGTATTTAACAAGAAAGCTCAAATGTGATATGCCAAAATTAGGTCCTACTTCAAAACTTCAACTGTGATTAGACAGTCTGATTCATATGACCTGCTAAGTGCAGAATACTCGGTTGATCAAATAGCCATCTCCTGTTGTCACATGGGACTCCAGGCAAATCCCAGTGCCAACTCATTGTGAGCTTCTTTCCTTCTGATGATAATTCTGCTGTTCCCTCCAGCTAATAATGGCAAGTAGAATGAATTTGATAAGAATCGTTAATTTCTCAATACTTGTATAAACATTCAACTTTGATACAACATAAGAAGTTTAACTTATAATCAGCATGTTAGTAGTTGGTCACCTGTAAAAGCTATGTTTTGTCAAAAAACATCTTTTAGGAGGACACCTGTAAGTGTTCTAATGATATTTAATATATGGTGTTTAATAATGCTTCAGTAACCCCTGCTGGTGCCACGTGTAGCCACTTGATGTTAACAGTATCTGAAAGTAGATCAGCTAAATAAATAATATCCAAAGGTTGAATAATAAAATAGGTTAGAAACAAATTGAACATACCAACTTGATTGTCTCACGGATATCAAGGTCAACACAGTCCACAGCCACTTGGGGATCCACCAAAGAGCACATGCGGGACAGCTGGGCTCAGTCCACCAAGGCATGGCCCGTCATGGAGGAATGAATGTCCAATCATTCGGCCAGCAACAACAAAGAAGTCACTCCAAAAGGAGATGAGGAGTGGAGGAATCAGATGATCTTGTTCTCCTTCGAAAAGAAGAGTTCCTCCAGGCACTTCAAATATAGGAAAACAGTCAAAGTAAATTGATAGTAAAGTAAAGGACAGATACTCAACAATCACAAAGCATTAGTAAAGGAATGATCAAAGCGCCACTGGATACTGGTTGATCCTGTGGAAACCTACATGTTCACAGCAGGGACAATCACATCAGGTTTTAGGAAACGTTTTGTTCTCTGGGGTTCAGGGACAGGTCTGTGTTCAGCCTGGAACTGGGACACACACATAACTTAGTGGCTGGGACCCAGCGATCAGCCATAGTCAATATTTACTTCCCAAACTTCATCTCAAAACCAGCCTGAAGTTTTGACATGATGGTTGCAAAGAAATGTCGAGTCACACCATCACCAATCGCTGGATCTCCTGACAAATGTAAACACACACTCCAGACAGTTTAACGAGAATATGGTTTGTTCATTTTTTGATCTTAGGTTTTGTTTGTAACCGAATGACCCTTAAGTGTGCATGTCAAGGGGCACGCCCTCTCAACATCTGCCTTCTTATAAAAAGTAAGGACTGCTCTTTCCCTTTCCTCTGCACTGTCTCCAAGATCCATAGTAACACACGAGGATGTTCCAGTTGAATGCTGGCTTAAAATGTCTTCTTTAAACATCTTTGCTGCCTCTGTGGGATCTGGCGCTATTGTCCAATCTAAAAATAGTTGAAAAGGTTTCCAAATGAATATTGGATCAAGAGAAATGTAGAGAGCAACAACTTATTGCAATACATGATGTACTTAATAAAGGATGTTACACACCAGAGAAGCCACTTTTCCTCAGTGGGATCCATGTCCACCACCTCAGGAGAAGGCAACCTTTCCTGAGGTGGCACCGAGTGTCTTGTGTTCCTGGCCCTTGTTGTCTCATGTCCCTGTCCTGGCCCTTGTTGTCTCATGTCCCTGTGCCGTCCCTTGTTGTCTCATGTCCCTGTGCCGTCCCTTGTTGTCTCATGTCCCTGTGCCGTCCCATGTTGTCTCATGTCCCTGTGCCGTCCCTTGTTGTCTCATGTCCCTGTGCCGTCCCTTGTTGTCTCATGTCCCTGTGCCGTCCCATGTTGTCTCATGTCCCTGTGCCGTCCCTTGTTGTCTCATGTCCCTGTGCTGGCCCTTGTTGTCTCATGTCACTGTGCCGTCCCTTGTCGTCTCATGTCCCTGTGCCGGCCCTTGTTATCTCATGTCCCTGTGCCGTCCCTTGTCGTCTCATGTCCCTGTGCCGTCCCTTGTTATCTCATGTCCCTGTGCCGTCCCTTGTTGTCTCATGTCCCTGTGCCGGCCCTTGTCGTCTCATGTCCCTGTGCTGGCCCTTGTCATCTCATGTCCCTGTGCCGGCCCTTGTCGTCTCATGTCCCTGTGCTGGCCCTTGTCGTCTCATGTCCCTGTGCTGGCCCTTGTTGTCGCATGTCCCTGTGCTGGCCCTTGTTGTCTCATGTCCCTGTGCTGGCCCTTGTCGTCTCATGTCCCTGTGCTGGCCCTTGTTGTCGCATGTCCCTGTGCTGGCCCTTGTTGTCTCATGTCCCTGTGCTGGCACTTGTTATCTCATGTCCCTGTGCCGTCCCTTGTCGTCTCATGTCCCTGTGCCGTCCCTTGTTATCTCATGTCCCTGTGCTGGCCCTTGTTGTCTCATGTCCCTGTGCTGGCACTTGTTATCTCATGTCCCTGTGCCGTCCCTTGTCGTCTCATGTCCCTGTGCCGTCCCTTGTTATCTCATGTCCCTGTGCCGTCCCTTGTTGTCTCATGTCCCTGTGCCGGCCCTTGTTGTCTCATGTCCCTGTGCTGGCCCTTGTCGTCTCATGTCCCTGTGCTGGCCCTTGTTGTCGCATGTCCCTGTGCTGGCCCTTGTTGTCTCATGTCCCTGTGCTGGCCCTTGTCGTCTCATGTCCCTGTGCTGGCCCTTGTTGTCGCATGTCCCTGTGCTGGCCCTTGTCGTCTCATGTCCCTGTGCTGGCCCTTGTTGTCGCATGTCCCTGTGCTGGCCCTTGTTGTCTCATGTCCCTGTGCTGGCCCTTGTCGTCTCATGTCCCTGTGCTGGCCCTTGTTGTCGCATGTCCCTGTGCTGGCCCTTGTTGTCTCATGTCCCTGTGCCGGCCCTTGTTATCTCATGTCCCTGTGCCGTCCCTTGTCTTCTCATGTCCCTGTGCCGTCCCTTGTTATCTCATGTCCCTGTGCCGTCCCTTGTTGTCTCATGTCCCTGTGCCGGCCCTTGTCGTCTCATGTCCCTGTGCCGGCCCTTGTCATCTCATGTCCCTGTGCCGGCCCTTGTCGTCTCATGTCCCTGTGCCGGCCCTTGTCGTCTCATGTCCCTGTGCTGGCCCTTGTTGTCGCATGTCCCTGTGCTGGCCCTTGTTGTCTCATGTCCCTGTGCTGGCCCTTGTCGTCTCATGTCCCTGTGCTGGCCCTTGTTGTCGCATGTCCCTGTGCTGGCCCTTGTTGTCTCATGTCCCTGTGCTGGCACTTGTTATCTCATGTCCCTGTGCCGTCCCTTGTCGTCTCATGTCCCTGTGCCGTCCCTTGTTATCTCATGTCCCTGTGCTGGCCCTTGTTGTCTCATGTCCCTGTGCTGGCCCTTGTTGTCTCATGTCCCTGTGCTGGCACTTGTTATCTCATGTCCCTGTGCCGTCCCTTGTCGTCTCATGTCCCTGTGCCGTCCCTTGTTATCTCATGTCCCTGTGCTGGCCCTTGTTGTCTCATGTCCCTGTGCTGGCACTTGTTATCTCATGTCCCTGTGCCGTCCCTTGTCGTCTCATGTCCCTGTGCCGTCCCTTGTTATCTCATGTCCCTGTGCCGTCCCTTGTTGTCTCATGTCCCTGTGCCGGCCCTTGTTGTCTCATGTCCCTGTGCTGGCCCTTGTCGTCTCATGTCCCTGTGCTGGCCCTTGTTGTCGCATGTCCCTGTGCTGGCCCTTGTTGTCTCATGTCCCTGTGCTGGCCCTTGTCGTCTCATGTCCCTGTGCTGGCCCTTGTTGTCGCATGTCCCTGTGCTGGCCCTTGTTGTCTCATGTCCCTGTGCTGGCACTTGTTATCTCATGTCCCTGTGCCGTCCCTTGTCGTCTCATGTCCCTGTGCCGTCCCTTGTTATCTCATGTCCCTGTGCCGTCCCTTGTTGTCTCATGTCCCTGTGCTGGCCCTTGTTGTCTCATGTCCCTGTGCTGGCCCTTGTCGTCTCATGTCCCTGTGCTGGCCCTTGTTGTCGCATGTCCCTGTGCTGGCCCTTGTTGTCTCATGTCCCTGTGCCGGCCCTTGTTATCTCATGTCCCTGTGCCGTCCCTTGTCGTCTCATGTCCCTGTGCCGTCCCTTGTTATCTCATGTCCCTGTGCCGTCCCTTGTTGTCTCATGTCCCTGTGCCGGCCCTTGTCGTCTCATGTCCCTGTGCCGGCCCTTGTCATCTCATGTCCCTGTGCCGGCCCTTGTCGTCTCATGTCCCTGTGCTGGCCCTTGTCGTCTCATGTCCCTGTGCTGGCCCTTGTTGTCGCATGTCCCTGTGCTGGCCCTTGTTGTCTCATGTCCCTGTGCTGGCCCTTGTCGTCTCATGTCCCTGTGCTGGCCCTTGTTGTCGCATGTCCCTGTGCTGGCCCTTGTTGTCTCGTGTCCCTGTGCTCCTGTGAACGTGCTTTCAGATCTAACGTGACTTCCGGAGGCCCTTTCAGTGGTCAACTCAATCCCTACCTCACCGCTGCTCTGTGATGGTCTAGTGTAAAAAGAGGTCATTTCTGTTACTCGGTCTAGTATACTTTACATTACATATCGCACTCTAGAAAAAGATGGGCATATAAATAGAATGACAGGAAACCAAATGTTACTTTTCCTCAAAACCAACATCCAGAATGTATATCTTTATAGAGAACAGCAAAATATGGCATTACAGAGGGATTGTTGGAACAACAAGTACTGATATCTGGCCCCATAATTATAAAACCTCAGATGTGCTGATATGTCAAAATGTTTTACATGCATTTGCAGCATCCCACAGCCTTATGCTTATTGGTTATTGTGTGTCTACACATGCAGGTGCAGTGTGCCTGGCCAATGTGATGTTTAGTTCATGCAGTTATTGCTGTGATCCTTGATTCTGCTAAAGGGGAACTCCTCTCCACAGATGACACATTTCTGATTTGGTCCAATGAACACGTTGTCGCCTTCTGATCGACGTGCCTGTAAACAAAATAGTTTTAAACTACATCACAAGCGAACAATTATGTTACTGTAAGTCACAGATTCCACTTTAATATTGTGACACCACTATAGAAGTGAGGAACTTACAGGGTCCAAATTCAGGGTTCTTTGCATTGGTCTAATGAAAACCGTAGAATGGCCAATCTGGGTCTGAGGGTCCTTCAAATATCTGACATAGTAACCCTCATTGGGACAGGGGATCACAATCAAGTGGTGACTTCTCGTAGTGCCAGATATGTTTAGCAACTCGAAACCGCCACCATTCCGCAGTTTTGGATAGGCATCTATCAAGAATTCGAGGAATTCATTTGAATCTGTATGGCTGCCTAGAAATAGATGATACACATAAGAGATCTAACATAAAGATAATGTTATGATTGTACTCAATATATTTATATATCACAAATGTACATTTACCATAAAAAATACACGGAAAATGAAAGAGCGATTGATAATCGCCATTCTAATGACTGACAGACCTTTAAATGTGAGCCGTTTTTCCCCTAAGCCAGCAGCAGCGAGTCTTTCTTTGGCGTATCGGTTGGGGACTAAGGCTGCATTCTTGTCCTCAAGGCAACAGAATAGATGGGTATAAGAATGCAGGTGTGCAGGACCAGAAAGGGTTTGCGGCCCTGCTGTCCTCCTCCCTCCCATGTAGGGGCCAAACAGTCTTGAAACTTCGGCTAGGATCAAGTTAAGGAGATAAGCAATATTGAGTGCATGGAAATAATGATTCAACGAGAATCCAGGGGGAAAATGTTGCTTGGCATTAGCATCACACACTATAAATATAATGATCCCTTCAAGCTGGTGGACAGAAACTGAATCAAATAACTTGTCATTGGTGATATAAACTGATCTGATTTGCATTAAAAATAGTTTTATGCAAAGACCTACCGTCCACTGGGTGTCTGGGAGTCCCGTTATGTACCGGATGAGGAGGAGGAGGAGGAGGAGGAGGAGGAGGAGGCGAAACTGGCGCGTTAGCGGTCCTTGGTGCTGCACAAAACATAACATAGCGCCACATTGGGTACAAAACTGTACATTGGCATTTTAACATACAGATCAGTTTTTTTACATTGTCATGTCAGTCTAGACCAAAACATGAGTCACTTACAGTTTTCAAGCTGGTTAGCCACATCCCGCAGAAGGTCTGCCAGCGCCCTTCCAGCCGAAGCCATTATTAGCGAGTTGCCGTGGGTATACACTGTACACAGAATTTATAGATGTGACTTGCCACGAATCTATTGCTTCTGCCTGGCTCCAACAATTGGCGAATCCTGCTTCAGACTGAGGTTAGGACCGCCCACCTCATTAGCATACGGACACATAAATACATAAATAAATAAATGTATGTCGAGTAAATGTAGAAATAAATGAAATATATATAATAACGTGTCTTCTGTTTTATTTTCGACTTTTATTTATTTATACATTTATTTGTATATTAATTTCAACATTTATTTATTTCTGTATTTATTTCATCATTTATTTATTCCTGTATTTATTTATTCCTGTATTTATTTATTTATTTACGTATTTATTTATTTATTCCTGTATTTCTTCATACATTTATTTACACATTTATTTATCTATTTATACTTAAGTCATGTTCCGTCCTCCATAGGGGCGGGCCATTCTGCACATGCGTTAAATGCGTTAAATATTTTAATGCAATTAATTCAAAAAATTAATTACCGCCGTTAACGTGATAATTTTGACAGCATTAATTATAAGTGATTAAAAATTTCTAATATTAAGAGTAGCCTACATACAAAATAGGGGGAAAGTAGAAGGTCAATGATAGAAATATAGAATAGAAGATATCAAGAAGATACTGTAGTGATCTCTACAATCAAACAGTTTAGTGCAGGACGTCCAAAGATATTAACAGGAGGATGTGCAAAACAGACAAACTAATAAGGCTTTATTTAAACATTAAAGAACACTTTAAGTTAAGGTCTTCTTTTGAATAAGAAAAAAGCTTTGGGTGTTCAAATCCAGTTTTGGATAGTCTAGTGGTTTCATTCCATTTCAAAGAGCTGTTTGACGCTCACAGTAACCTTGGCACACTGCCAATCCAACATCCAATCACAGAGCTAATCACGGGGTTTGTCAAGCAAAGCGGATGTTGTAGTCCCAAACGATAGCTGAGGATTATGGGTATCAATCAATCAATCAATCAATGTTTATTTATATAGCCCAATATCACAAATGTTACATTTGTCTCAGTGGTCTTCACAGTGTGTACAGAATATCAGTATGACAATACGACACCCTCTGTCCTTAGACCCTCACATCGTACAAGGAAAAACTTCCAAAGAAAACCCAGTTTAAAGGGAAAAATGGGAGAAACCTCAGGGAGAGCAACAGAGGAGGGATCCCTCTCCCAGGACGGACAGACGTGCAATAGATGCCGTGTGTAAATTGAAAAGATAATACATTTGCAACATAGGTAGTCCAAATGTTTGGAAATGCATGTGTGTATAATAGGAAGATGAATCCACGAGGATATCCATCCAGGACCGATGATCCAGGACCACAGCCACGACTCAAGATCCAGCGCTCGCGATCCAGGACACAAGACCGCAGGATCATCCATGACTCCGGATCCCAGCATATATAGACCCCAAAAAGAAAGACATTTTGGGAAGCTGGGTTAATCGGAACATGAGAGTACACAGGTATAGACAGAGAGAAGGAAGAAGTAAGATGTCCCCCGACAAACTAAGCCTATATCAGCAAAACTAGGGGCTGAATCTAATCAGCCCTAACTATAAGCTTTATCAAAAAGGAAGGTCTTAAGCGCACTCTTAAAAACGGATAGGGTGTCTGCCGCCCGAACACAAACTGGAAGCTGATTCCACAAATGTGGAGCTTGATAAGAAAAGGCTCTGGCTCCCATTGTACTTTTAGAGACTCTAGGAACAACCAACAACCCTGCATTCTTGGAACGCAATGCCCTAGTAGGACAGTAGGGTATAATGAGTTCTTTAAGGTAAGATGGCGCCTGCCCATTAAGGGCTTTGTAGGCGAGAAGAAGAATTTTAAATTCTATCCTGTGTTCTATAGGGAGCCAGTGTAAGGCAGCCAGAACAGGAGTAATGTGGTCCCTTCTCCTAACTCTGGTTAGTACACGAGCCGCAGCATTTTGAATCAGCTGAAGCGACTTGATTGACTTTGTTATTTGGGTATTTGTTTCTCCGAATCGAAGGTTGCATTGTACACCATTTAAACCAATCAATGTTGTGTAATTAACAAGGATAAACTGATGTGTTTTAGTGGATGAGTACTGCATATATCACTGTAAAATAATTTGACAGTGAGGGGAATACTTCCGGTTTTATTACGAAAACTTCGAGACCGGAAAAAACAGTTTTCACCCTGTGAGGGTTGACGCCTTAAATGGACGCTGCCGTCAATAGAAATTAATAGGGGGAAAGACGTAGTATATACACATTCTTCTGGCGAGACCTCAAATTATCTTCGTAATATCTATCAAACTATAGATCCTACACATCCACTGGACGTAGATTCTAAAAGTACAATATACACTTCTCACTAGAAATCAAATCAAAAAGCATTTTAATGGCCAAAATATTATTCAATTTAGGATTTTCCAGAGAGGGTTATTTGTGAATATACGACCCTCCGGAGCGTTTGCAATCATCATCAGCCCATATGCCGCAAATTGTTGTTTCTTACACGACCACTCGAGGTGCTAAACTTTAAAGTGGACCTATCATGCTATATTTGAATAATATATTGTAGGGCCATACCTATATAAAACATGTATGTGAAGTTTTTTTTACAAAATACCAAACAGATCATGCATTTTAGCCTCATTTCACTCTATTTGCTGTATTCCAGCCCTGTCTTCACAAGGGCTGATTCTGTGTCAAATGAGCTGCAGCTGACCACGCCCCCCTGCAAAGGAGGGGGCGAGGCATGAGCGTCATGTTACCATGCTGTTACCATGCTGTTACCGTGCCACGCAACCTCTCATTCCCCTGATAGGTGGAGAGGTGCCCATATAGGCGGAGCTCCTTGTTTCTGACGTCAGAACAATTTCAAATCTGGATCAGTCTGTATCAGATCCGTTGCAGCCCCATTTTTAGAGATTTGTGTATGGAGTAAAAGAGAGAGGGTTGTGTTTTCTGACACTTGGTTAGTTCCCTGACACACCAGGGACACATGTTCATGTATAAAAGACGTGCAAAAGTGCATTTAGCATGATAGGTCCCCTTTAAAACGTGACTATAGGTCGTAATAAGCTGCTGAACAATCGACCTACTTGGTCGTTTTTTGGAGGAGGACAGGCTGTAATTTAATAATTTTTGTTTGGTAGCCGCTGGTGCCAATCATTTGACCGTTTTTTTACGTCCGGCTGGAGCAAAAGCATTGTCACGCTTACGTCAAGGCGGGGGCAGGGGCGGGATCAACTCCTGAACAACAACAAAAAGCCCGCGTTTTATCCAGTGTGCACACAACGATGGAGAAACTTAACAAGCAGCAGTGGTCCACTGAAGAGACCAGTTACCTGCTGGGAATCTGGTCTTCCGAAGAGGTGCAGAGGAAGCTGGAGCACAATTGGCCATTGTTGTTGTTGTCGGTGTGAGCTGTGAGGGGTTTCCGCGCGGTTTGGCTTTATGAAGCAGGCACGCAAGAGGTTACGTCATGACGCAATGACGCAATGACGCAGCACCAGTCGGACTCTGGGCGGTGTGAAAAGAGCCGGAGCTAAACTGAAGAACCGGTTCTGAACCTGAAAAGCTCTAGCACGCTTGAACCGGAGTTGCGTTGGTGTGAATGAGGTATAAGAGAGTGAGCGATAGCATTCCTTTCATTTCTGTGGTGTATTGACTTTGCGGCAACAATGTGTTAATTTGCTGACCTTTTCACCATTTTGGAACCCTGACACTTTCATCTTGCACGGTGATGAAAGGACTGGCATACAGAGGAAGGCCCTGCTCAGTGAAAGAAGGATCCAGAGGGCAGAAAATGTGTCTCTGTGTCACGGTTCTGCCCATCAGAATGTGGAGATGTGAGAAATACTCAGCCTCTTTGTTTTACGACATCTGATCTGTTTCAAAGGATTGACGTCTTCAGATTTCTTTATTTTAGGTGTCTCCGCCGCCATCACTTTGATCTCCAATGCAATCTACAAATATAGAGCTGTCAATTCTAAGATACAGATCATTATTCCCATGGTTTGCTTTGATCCAAATATCATGTACAAATTGATTCAACACATGTATCAAAGTTATGACGTATTAAAGAAAATAAGCAACTTGGTCAAGCCAATGCAACCCTGTCTCATTTCCCCAATGGATCTGGCTTCACACTGTAAAGACCAGTGAGTGTCCTATGTAATGGACTTTCATAATGAATCAGACTTTTGGCCAGGAGAAGATGAATCTTTGAACACCAGATCACATAGTAATTCTAAAATAAATCTACAACACAGGCAATAATCTCTTTGAGGCCTGGGGAACCTTTCATTATTCAAAGTGATGAATCTTTAAAATAGACGATCAATCCATCTGAGGATAGTGTGGTGTTGTCTTGATCTCTAAGATGCCTGGACTGGCAGCCTGTGCATGTTTTTCTGGAATGTTGAAAATGCGGTGCTATATTTATGAATGTAGGTGTTCATGAAGGGTCGATAAAAAGTGAGCTGATAAGTTATTGTGGTGGCTGAGATGTCAGACCAATGGCAATGTGTGTGGCATCACCATGTGTACAGCACATACTTATCAACATGTATCTTTTTAGCAACCTCCCTTCCTTTAATTGGACAGCAAACCTATCCTTTCAAGTACTGTCATTCTTCTAAAGTGGCGACCATGAGTGGATGGACACCAGCTTTCACTAGGCCTCAAGTAAGCCTATAAGGAAGCTTTCTCATTGACGTCCCCCGTCCCCCTACCCAGAGTCAGTGTCTGTTTATTTTTAAGGATTGCATTAACATGCAAGTTATCTGACCACCTCTAAGCAATGTTAACTGTAATCTTTGCTTTGGGATAATGAACCTTTACCTTGATTTAACACACATGTCTGTTTGTCTGCTGATATCCACACTGCTTACTGACCACTGTGCTTAACCATGTTTTCCGTTCGGAGTGGAACACCATAACCCTCATAAAAAGACAGTGCCCTCAGAAAAAATAAGTTGTGTACAGAGCTTTTTCTTAAGGTGGCCGCATATGATGGATTGGGATTAACTGGAAAAAAGGCCCTGGACATGGGCCCCTTTTCCACCATGGGCCCTACTTTTTTACCCAGCATGCAAAGCAAAATGACCTAAGCTTTGCATATTTGACACAGAAGCTTTGTTGCCTTGCTGCTAGCAATAAAGCAATACATTCTCACTCCCAACCCGTCACATGTTGACGGGCGGTCAGGGCCCCTCCCCGTCACCATATTACGCACAGGGTACCCCTTGAGAGTCAGTTTTTAACGGGCAGGGCGTCCCATTGACTTGCATAGAGCTCCCTGAATGTTGGTAATAGACGAGTTGGGATTGCGGCGAAATGCTCTCCGCAGATCCATTCTCACAGCGTTTATCAACCTTTGTCTAGCTCAATATCAAGCCACACTTATTGCTTTTACTTCTTTATTTTAATTGAATAATGTAGGACTTTTGTTGCCGTCAGTTATGGGGAGAGTAGGGGCTCAGAATACTGAAATCTGTATTATTTCATCGTTTTTTCCTTCTAATTTTGTATTATTTTCTAAACCACACACTGTTATTTACTCAACAGTAAGACACAATTATCCTTGTGTTTATTTATTTGATTGATTAATAAACACAAGTTGGAGTCCGTCAGGACCGAGGGTCGGAGCAGCTCATAGTAGTTGCTTTAGAGAATAAAACCCAGAAGTAAATATTCTCTCCGCTTCGCTTGACAAACCCTGTGATGGCCCTCAAGCTCTATGATTGGACGATTGAGTGTGCGCCCGAGGGTTACGCCGAGCGTCAAACAGCACTTTGAAATGGGATGGAACCACGGAAGATTATCCAAAACTGGATTTGAACGGGTCCACCACCTTAACAGATGAAATAGTAGAGTACTGGGGTGATCTGGAAACTCCTGGCTATTTTCTGACTTTGGTGTCATACACAGGTGTAACTAACATACCCTAGGGACCAGAGGGTACACTGGTTGGACATTCACGACCGGCCGCGGTCTACCTAGTGTACGGGGTCCATGTATCGGACTTCAATGCATAGCGGGAAGTCGGTTATATAGACATACCCTAGGGACCAGAGGGTACACTGGTTGGACATTCACGACCGGCCGCGGTCTACCTAGTGTACGGGGTCCATGTATCGGACTTCAATGCATAGCGGGAAGTCGGTTATATAGACATACCCTAGGGACCAGAGGGTACACTGGTTGGACATTCACGACCGGCCGCGGTCTACCTAGTGTACGGGGTCCATGTATCGGACTTCAATGCATAGCGGGAAGTCGGTTATCCGACCCGAGCAGGGTGACTTTGTTACCCAGGAATTAGTGTCTAAAAGCTGGGTAATATTACTTTAAACACAGGGTGCACATGGCTGTGTTACCCATGAATTAGTGTGTGAAAGCTGGGTAAGATTAATGGCAATTTAAGGGAGATATGGGCATTTCCATCCACACCAGAATACTCCCATCAAAAGTGATTGAAATGTACAGGAATCTGTCCATTTCATTCACATTTGACGACCCGAGCAGGGTGACTTTGTTACCCAGGAATTAGTGTCTAAAAGCTGGGTAAAATTACTTTAAACACAGGGTGCACATGGCTGTGTTACCCATTAATTAGTGTGTGAAAGCTGGGTAAGATTAATGGCAATTTAAGGGAGATATGGGCATTTCCATCCACACCAGAATACTCCCATCAAAAGTGATTGAAATGTACAGGAATCTGTCCATTTCATTCACATTTGACGACCCGAGCAGGGTGACTTTGTTACCCAGGAATTAGTGTCTAAAAGCTGGGTAAAATTACTTTAAACACAGGGTGCACATGGCTGTGTTACCCATTAATTAGTGTGTGAAAGCTGGGTAAGATTAATGGCAATTTAAGGGAGATATGGGCATTTCCATCCACACCAGAATACTCCCATCAAAAGTGATTGAAATGTACAGGAATCTGTCCATTTCATTCACATTTGACGACCCGAGCAGGGTGACTTTGTTACCCAGGAATTAGTGTCTAAAAGCTGGGTAAAATTACTTTAAACACAGGGTGCACATGGCTGTGTTACCCATTAATTAGTGTGTGAAAGCTGGGTAAGATTAATGGCAATTTAAGGGAGATATGGGCATTTCCATCCACACCAGAATACTCCCATCAAAAGTGATTGAAATGTGCAGGAATCTGTCCATTTCATTCACATTTGACGACCCGAGCAGGGTGACTTTGTTACCCAGGAATTAGTGTCTAAACGCTGGGTAAAATTACTTTAAACACAGGGTGCACATGGCTGTGTTACCCATTAATTAGTGTGTGAAAGCTGGGTAAGATTAATGGCAATTTAAGGGAGATATGGGCATTTCCATCCACACCAGAATACTCCCATCAAAAGTGATTGAAATGTACAGGAATCTGTCCATTTCATTCACATTTGACGACCCGAGCAGGGTGACTTTGTTACCCAGGAATTAGTGTCTAAAAGCTGGGTAAAATTACTTTAACCACAGGGTGCACATGGCTGTGTTACCCATGAATTAGTGTGTGAAAGCTGGGTAAGATTAATGGCAATTTAAGGGAGATATGGGCATTTCCATCCACACCAGAATACTCCCATCAAAAGTGATTGAAATGTACAGGAATCTGTCCATTTCATTCACATTTGACGACCCGAGCAGGGTGACTTTGTTACCCAGGAATTAGTGTCTAAAAGCTGGGTAAAATTACTTTAAACACAGGGTGCACATGGCTGTGTTACCCATGAATTAGTGTGTGAAAGCTGGGTAAGATTAATGGCAATTTAAGGGAGATATGGGCATTTCCATCCACACCAGAATACTCCCATCAAAAGTGATTGAAATGTACAGGAATCTGTCCATTTCATTCACATTTGACGACCCGAGCAGGGTGACTTTGTTACCCAGGAATTAGTGTCTAAAAGCTGGGTAAAATTACTTTAAACACAGGGTGCACATGGCTGTGTTACCCATTAATTAGTGTGTGAAAGCTGGGTAAGATTAATGGCAATTTAAGGGAGATATGGGCATTTCCATCCACACCAGAATACTCCCATCAAAAGTGATTGAAATGTACAGGAATCTGTCCATTTCATTCACATTTGACGACCCGAGCAGGGTGACTTTGTTACCCAGGAATTAGTGTCTAAAAGCTGGGTAAAATTACTTTAAACACAGGGTGCACATGGCTGTGTTACCCATTAATTAGTGTGTGAAAGCTGGGTAAGATTAATGGCAATTTAAGGGAGATATGGGCATTTCCATCCACACCAGAATACTCCCATCAAAAGTGATTGAAATGTACAGGAATCTGTCCATTTCATTCACATTTGACGACCCGAGCAGGGTGACTTTGTTACCCAGGAATTAGTGTCTAAAAGCTGGGTAAAATTACTTTAAACACAGGGTGCACATGGCTGTGTTACCCATTAATTAGTGTGTGAAAGCTGGGTAAGATTAATGGCAATTTAAGGGAGATATGGGCATTTCCATCCACACCAGAATACTCCCATCAAAAGTGATTGAAATGTACAGGAATCTGTCCATTTCATTCACATTTGACGACCCGAGCAGGGGGACTTTGTTACCCAGGAATTAGTGTCTAAAAGCTGGGTAATATTACTTTAAACACAGGGTGCACATGGCTGTGTTACCCAATAATTAGTGTGTGAAAGCTGGGTACGATTAATGGCAATTTAAGGGAGATATGGGCATTTCCATCCACACCAGAATACTCCCATCAAAAGTGATTGAAATGTACAGGAATCTGTCCATTTCATTCACATTTGACGACGCGTACAGGGTGACTTTGTTACCCCGGATTTAGTGTCTAAAAGCCGGGTAAGATTACTTTAAACACAGGGTGCACATGGCTGTATTTCCCATGCATTAGTGTGTGAAAGCTGGGTAAGATTAATGGGAATGTAAGGGAGATATGGGCATTTCCATCCACACCAGAATACTCCCATCAAAAGTGATTGAAATGTACAGGAATCTGTCCATTTCATTCACATTTGACGACGCGTACAGGGTGACTTTGTTACCCCGGATTTAGTGTCTAAAAGCCGGGTAAGATTACTTTAAACACAGGGTGCACATGGCTGTATTTCCCATGCATTAGTGTGTGAAAGCTGGGTAAGATTAATGGGAATTTAAGGGAGATATGGCCCTTTCAAACACACCAGATGACTCAAGCACTCTGTACATTTCAATCACACCTGACGACTCCCATCAAAAGTGATTGAAATGTACAGGAATCTGTCCATTTCATTCACATTTGACGACCTGTTTAGAGTGGCTTTATTACCCATTAGGTACACCGACAAAGGCACCTCTTCGGGGCCGCTCCAAGAGCCCCAAAACACGGACTGAGGAGCTCCAGGATCTCTCCCTGACATGAGCAAACAGGCTATTTCAGACTTCCATGAAATACACCGGGGAAAGCACCTCTCTGCGGCCGCTCCAAGAGCCCCAAAACTCGGACTAAGGAGCTCCAGGATCTCTCCCTGACATGCGTACCTCCAGAACCTCGCGCACCTTGGGTCCCCGGGCCCCCGAACTTAAGCACTCCCCCACGGACTAAACCCAGATGATCACACCCTCAAGAATCTCGTGCCCCTGGGTAGCTTAAAGAGGGTGTATTTTGCGGTGCTTTACCTTCCGCCCATCGACACTCATAGTCGGCCTTCTTCACAGCAGCACCACCCACCCTCCAGTGGAGGATTTTTCTTGTGCCCCTGGCAACACTTAAATGGGGTGTATTTTGCGGTGCTTTACCGTCCGCCCATCGACACTCATAGTCGGCCTTCTTCACAGCAGCACCACCCACCCTCCAGTGGAGGATTTTTCTTGTGCCCCTGGCAACACTTAAATGGGGTGTATTTTGCGGTGCTTTACCGTCCGCCCATCGACACTCATAGTCGGCCTTCTTCACAGCAGCACCACCCACCCTCCAGTGGAGGATTTTTCTTGTGCCCCTGGCAACACTTAAATGGGGTGTATTTTGCGGTGCTTTACCGTCCGCCCATCGACACTCATAGTCGGCCTTCTTCACAGCAGCACCACCCACCCTCCAGTGGAGGATTTTTCTTGTGCCCCTGGCAACACTTAAATGGGGTGCATTTTGCGGTGCTTTACCGTCCGCCCATCGACACTCATAGTCGGCCTTCTTCACAGCAGCACCCGCCCTCCAGTGGAGGATTTTTCTTGTGCCCCTGGCAACACTTAAATGGGGTGTATTTTGCGGTGCTTTACCGTCCGCCCATCGGCACCCATAGTCGGCCTTCTTCACAGCACCACCTGCCCTGCTGGAGGTTCACACTTTAACTTTTTTTACCCTCTTCTGAGTCTTCATCATGTCTTCATCATGTCTTCACCATGAGTCTGAGTCTTCATCATGTCTTCATCATGAGTCTGAGACTTCATCATGTCTTCATCATGAGCCTGAGCCTTCACCATGAGCCTTCATCATGTATTCACCATGAGCCTGAGTCTTAATCATGTCTTCACTGTGAGCCTGAGTCTTCATCATGTCTTCACCATGAGCCGGAGTCTTCATCATGTCTTCACCATGAGTCTGAGTCTTCATCATGTCTTCATCATGAGTCTTCATTATGTCTTCATAATGAGTCTGTGTGTTCATCATGTATTCACCATGAGTCTGAGTCTTCATCATGTCTCCATAATAAGCCTGAGTCTTCATCATGTCTTCATTGTGAGACTGAGTCATCATCATGTCTTGATCATGAGTCTGAGTCTTCATCATGTCTTCATCATGAGTCTGAGTCTTCATCATGAGTCTGAGTCTTCATCATGTCTTCATCATGAGTCTGAGTGTTCATGATGTATTCACCAAGAGTCTGAGTCTTCATCATGAGTCTGAGTCTTCATCATGAGTCTGAGTGTTCATCATGTCTTTATCATGAGTCTGAGTCTTCATCATGTCTTCATCATGAGCCCGAGTCTTCATCATTAATCTGAGTCTTCATCATGTCTTCACCATGAGTCTGAGTCTGCATCATGTCTTCACTGAAAGACTGAGTCTTCATCATGTCTTCACTGTGAGTCTGAGTCTTCATCCTGTATTCACCATGAATCTGAGTCTTCATCATGAGTCTGAGTCTTCATCATGTCTTCATCATGAGTCTGAGTCTTCACCATGAGCCTTCCTCATGTATTCACCATGAGTCTGAGCCTTCATCATGTCTTCATCATGAGCCTGAGTCTTCATCATGAGTCTGAGTCTTCATCATGTCTTCATCATGAGTCTGATTATTCATCATGTCTTCACCATGAGCCTGAATCTTCATCATGTCTGCATCATGAGTCTGAGTCTTCACCATGAGCCTTCATCATGTATTCACCATGAGCCTGAGTCTTCATCCTGTCTTCATCATGAGTCTGAGTCTTCATCATGTCTTCATCATGAGCCTGAGTCTTCATCATGAGTCTGAGTCTTCATCATGTCTTCACCATGAGTCTTTTCATGTCTTCATCATGAGTCTGAGTCTTCATCCTGTCTTCATCATGAGTCTGAGTCTTCATCATGTCTTCATCATGAGTCTGAGTCTTCACCATGAGCCTTCATCATGTATTCACCATGAGCCTGAGTCTTCATCATGTCTTCACTGTGAGCCTGAGTCTTCATCATGTCTTCACCATGAGCATGAGTCTTCATCATGTCTTCACCATGAACCGGAATCTTCATCATGTCTTCGCGTGAGCCTGAGTCTTCATCATGTCTTCAACATGAACCGGAATCTTCATCATGTATTCACCATGAGCCTGAGTCTTCATCATGAGTCTGAGTCTTCATCATGTCTTCACCATGAGTCTTTTCATGTCTTCATCATGAGTCTGAGTCTTCATCCTGTCTTCATCATGAGTCTGAGTCTTCATCATGTCTTCATCATGAGTCTGAGTCTTCACCATGAGCCTTCATCATGTATTCACCATGAGCCTGAGTCTTCATCATGTCTTCACTGTGAGCCTGAGTCTTCATCATGTCTTCACCATGAGCATGAGTCTTCATCATGTCTTCACCATGAACCGGAATCTTCATCATGTCTTCGCGTGAGCCTGAGTCTTCATCATGTCTTCAACATGAACCGGAATCTTCATCATGTATTCACCATGAGCCTGAGTTTTCATCATGTCTTCACCCTGCGCCTGAGTCTTCATCATGTCTTCACCATGAGTCTGAGTCTTCATCATGTCTTCACCATGAGCATGAGTCTTCACCATGTCTTCATCATGAGTCTGAGTCTTCATCATGTCTTCATCATGAGTCTGAGTCTTCACCATGAGCCTTCATCATGTATTCACCATGAGCCTGAGTCTTCATCATGTCTTCAGCGTGAGCCTGAGTCTTCATCATGTCTTCAACATGTCTTCCCTGTGAGACTGAGTCTTCATCATGAGTCTGAGTCTTCATCATGTCTTCATCATGAGTCTGATTCTTCATCATGTCTTCATCAGGAGCCTGAGTCTTCATCATGTCTTCATTGTGAGACTGAGTCATCATCATGTCTTGATCATGAGTCTGAGTCTTCATCATGTCTTCATCATGAGTCTGAGTCTTCATCTTGTCTTCATCATGAGTCTGAGTCTTCATCATGTCTTCATCATGAGTCTGAGTGTTCATCATGTATTCACCAAGAGTCTGAGTCTTCATCATGAGTCTGAGTCTTCATCATGAGTCTGAGTGTTCATCATGTCTTTATCATGAGTCTGAGTCTTCATCATGTCTTCATCATGAGCCCGAGTCTTCATCATTAATCTGAGTCTTCATCATGTCTTCACCATGAGTCTGAGTCTGCATCATGTCTTCACTGAAAGCCTGAGTCTTCATCATGTCTTCATTGTGAGACTGAGTCATCATCATGTCTTGATCATGAGTCTGAGTCTTCATCATGTCTTCATCATGAGTCTGAGTCTTCATCTTGTCTTCATCATGAGTCTGAGTCTTCATCATGTCTTCATCATGAGTCTGAGTGTTCATCATGTATTCACCAAGAGTCTGAGTCTTCATCATGAGTCTGAGTCTTCATCATGAGTCTGAGTGTTCATCATGTCTTTATCATGAGTCTGAGTCTTCATCATGTCTTCATCATGAGCCCGAGTCTTCATCATTAATCTGAGTCTTCATCATGTCTTCACCATGAGTCTGAGTCTGCATCATGTCTTCACTGAAAGCCTGAGTCTTCATCATGTCTTCACTGTGAGCCTGAGTCTTCATCATGTCTTCATCATGTCTTCACCATGAGTCTGAGTCTTCATCATGTCTTCATCATGAGTCTGAGTCTTCATCCTGTATTCACCATGAATCTGAGTCTTCATCATGAGTCTGAGTCTTCATCATGTCTTCATCATGAGTCTGAGTCTTCACCATGAGCCTTCCTCATGTATTCACCATGAGTCTGAGCCTTCATCATGTCTTCATCATGAGCCTGAGTCTTCATCATGAGTCTGAGTCTTCATCATGTCTTCATCATGAGTCTGATTATTCATCATGTCTTCACCATGAGCCTGAATCTTCATCATGTCTGCATCATGAGTCTGAGTCTTCACCATGAGCCTTCATCATGTATTCACCATGAGCCTGAGTCTTCATCCTGTCTTCATCATGAGTCTGAGTCTTCATCATGTCTCCATCATGAGCCTGAGTCTTCATCATGAGTCTGATTCTTCATCATGTCTTCATCAGGAGCCTGAGTCTTCATCATGTCTTCACCATGAGTCTGAGTCTTCATCCTGTCTTCATCATGAGTCTGAGTCTTCATCATGTCTTCATCATGAGTCTGAGTCTTCACCATGAGCCTTCATCATGTATTCACCATGAGCCTGAGTCTTCATCATGTCTTCACTGTGAGCCTGAGTCTTCATCATGTCTTCACCATGAGCATGAGTCTTCATCATGTCTTCACCATGAACCGGAATCTTCATCATGTCTTCGCGTGAGCCTGAGTTTTCATCATGTCTTTAACATGTCTTCCCTGTGTGACTGAGTCTTCATCATGAGTCTGAGTCTTCATAATGAGTCTGAGTGTTCATCATGTATTCACCAAGAGTCTGAGTCTTCATCATGAGTCTGAGTCTTCATCATGAGTCTGAGTGTTCATCATGTCTTTATCATGAGTCTGAGTCTTCATCATGTCTTCATCATGAGCCCGAGTCTTCATCATTAATCTGAGTCTTCATCATGTCTTCACCATGAGTCTGAGTCTGCATCATGTCTTCACTGAAAGCCTGAGTCTTCATCATGTCTTCACTGTGAGCCTGAGTCTTCATCATGTCTTCATCATGTCTTCACCATGTGTCTGAGTCTTCATCATGTCTTCATCATGAGTCTGAGTCTTCATCCTGTATTCACCATGAATCTGAGTCTTCATCATGAGTCTGAGTCTTCATCATGTCTTCATCATGAGTCTGAGTCTTCACCATGAGCCTTCCTCATGTATTCACCATGAGTCTGAGCCTTCATCATGTCTTCATCATGAGCCTGAGTCTTCATCATGAGTCTGAGTCTTCATCATGTCTTCATCATGAGTCTGATTATTCATCATGTCTTTACCATGAGCCTGAATCTTCATCATGTCTTCTTGTGATCCTGAGTCTTCATCATGTCTGCATCATGAGTCTGAGTCTTCACCATGAGCCTTCATCATGTATTCACCATGAGCCTGAGTCTTCATCCTGTCTTCATCATGAGTCTGAGTCTTCATCATGTCTTCATCATGAGCCTGAGTCTTCATCATGAGTCTGAGTCTTCATCATGTCTTCACCATGAGTCTTTTCATGTCTTCATCATGAGTCTGAGTCTTCATCCTGTCTTCATCATGAGTCTGAGTCTTCATCATGTCTTCATCATGAGTCTGAGTCTTCACCATGAGCCTTCATCATGTATTCACCATGAGCCTGAGTCTTCATCATGTCTTCACCATGAGCATGAGTCTTCATCATGTCTTCACCATGAACCGGAATCTTCATCATGTCTTCGCGTGAGCCTGAGTTTTCATCATGTCTTTAACATGTCTTCCCTGTGTGACTGAGTCTTCATCATGAGTCTGAGTCTTCATCATGAGTCTGATTCTTCATCATGTCTTCATCAGGAGCCTGAGTCTTCATCATGTCTTCACCATGAGTATTCATCATGTCTTCACCATGAACCTGAATCTTCATCATGTCTTCGCGTGAGCCTAAGTCTTCATCATGTCTTCAACATGTCTTCCCTGTGAGACTGAGTCTTCATCATGAGTCTGAGTCTTCATCATGTCTTCATCATGAGCCTTAGTCTTCATCATGTATTCACCATGAGCCTGAGTTTTCATCATGTCTTCACCCTGAGCCTGAGTCTTCATCATGTCTTCACCATGAGTCTGAGTCTTCATCATGTCTTCACCATGAGCATGAGTCTTCATCATGTCTTCATCATGAGTCTGAGTCTTCACCATGAGCCTTCATCATGTATTCACCATGAGCCTGAGTCTTCATCATGTCTTCACTGTGAGCCTGAGTCTTCATCATGTCTTCACCATGAACCTGAATCTTCATCATGTCTTCGCGTGAGCCTGAGTCTTCATCATGTCTTCAACATGTCTTCCCTGTGAGACTGAGTCTTCATCATGAGTCTGAGTCTTCATCATGAGTCTGATTCTTCATCATGTCTTCATCAGGAGCCTCAAAGAACTACACTGGCTTCCCGTTACTCACCACATCAACTACAAACTCCTGGTCCTTACCTATAAAGCCCTCCACCATCTGGCCCCCCCGTACCTCACTGACCTTCTCATCCCCTACCATCCTCCCCGGACCCTCAGATCCACCTCGGCCGGCCTGCTTTCCACCCCCATTGGCAATCTCCGGAGCTTCGGAGACAGAGCCTTCTCTGTGGCCGCCCCAAAGCTCTGGAACTCCCTCCCCCAAGACCTCCGTGAGTCCGAGTCCCTCACTCTGTTCCAGTCCCGCCTCAAAACCCATCTTTTCACTTCTCTCTATTCGTAAAACACCCCCCCACTCATTTTCGACCTCCTCCTGACTGCCACTGTGTTTTGTTTTGTTGTTTTTCTTAGTCTGTTGTCTACCTGCCCCAGTCTATCTACCCCCCCCCCTCATATTGTAAAGCGTCTTTGGGTTTTATAAAAGCGCTATATAGATCCAATTTATTATTATTATTATTGAGTCTTCATCATGTCTTCATCAGGAGCCTGAGTCTTCATCATGTCTTCACCATGAGTATTCATCATGTCTTCGCGTGAGCCTAAGTCTTCATCATGTCTTCAACATGTCTTCCCTGTGAGACTGAGTCTTCATCATGAGTCTGAGTCTTCATCATGTCTTCATCATGAGTCTGATTATTCATCATGTCTTCACCATTAGCCTGAATATTCATCATGTATTTGCGTGAGCCTGAGTCTTCATCATGTATTCACCATGAGCCTGAGTTTTCATCATGTCTTCACCGTGAGCCTGAGTCTTCATCATGTCTTCACCATGAGTCTGAGTCTTCATCATGTCTTCACCATGAGCATGAGTCTTCACCATGTCTTCATCATGAGTCTGAGTCTTCATCATGTCTTCATCATGAGTCTGAGTCTTCACCATGAGCCTTCATCATGTATTCACCATGAGCCTGAGTCTTCATCATGTCTTCACTGTGAGCCTGAGTCTTCATCATGTCTTCACCATGAGCATGAGTCTTCATCATGTCTTCACCATGAACTTGAATCTTCATAATGTCTTCGCGTGAGCCTGAGTCTTCATCATGTCTTCAACATGTCTTCCCTGTGAGACTGAGTCTTCATCATGAGTCTGAGTCTTCATCATGTCTTCATCATGAGTCTGATTCTTCATCATGTCTTCATCAGGAGCCTGAGTCTTCATCATGTCTTCACCATGAGCATGAGTCTTCATCATGTCTTCACCATGAACCTGAATCTTAATCATGTCTGTGTCTGATCCTGAGTCTTCATCATGTCTGCATCATGAGTCTGAGTCGTCACCATGAGCCTTCATCATGTATTCACCATGAGCCTGAGTCTTCATCCTGTCTTCATCATGAGTCTGAGTCTTCATCATGTCTTCATCATGAGCCTGAGTCTTCATCATGAGTCTGAGTCTTCATCATGTCTTCACCATGAGTCTGAGTCTTCAGCATGTCTTCATCATGAGTCTGAGTCTTCATCATGTCTTCACCATGAGTCTTTTCATGTCTTCATCATGAGTCTGAGTCTTCATCCTGTCTTCATCATGAGTCTGAGTCTTCATCATGTCTTCATCATGTCTTCATCATGAGTCTGAGTCTTCATCATGTCTTCATCATGAGTCTGAGTCTTCACCATGAGTCTTCATCATGTTTGCCTCATGAGTCTGAGTCTTCACCATGAGCCTTCATCATGTATTCACCATGAGCCTGAGTCTTCATCATGTCTTCACTGTGAGCCTGAGTCTTCATCATGTCTTCACCATGAGCATGAGTCTTCATCATGTCTTCATCATGAGTCTGAGTCTTCACCATGAGCCTTCATCATGTATTCACCATGAGCCTGAGTCTTCATCATGTCTTCACTGTGAGCCTGAGTCTTCATCATGTCTTCACCATGAACCTGAATCTTCATCATGTCTTCGCGTGAGCCTGAGTCTTCATCATGTCTTCAACATGTCTTCCCTGTGAGACTGAGTCTTCATCATGTCTTCATCATGAGTCTGATTCTTCATCATGTCTTCATCAGGAGCCCGAGTCTTCATCATGTCTTCACCATGAGCATGAGTCTTCATCATGTCTTCACCATGAACCTGAATCTTAATCATGTCTGTGTCTGATCCTGAGTCTTCATCATGTCTGCATCATGAGTCTGAGTCGTCACCATGAGCCTTCATCATGTATTCACCATGAGCCTGAGTCTTCATCCTGTCTTCATCATGAGTCTGAGTCTTCATCATGTCTTCATCATGAGCCTGAGTCTTCATCATGAGTCTGAGTCTTCATCATGTCTTCACCATGAGTCTGAGTCTTCAGCATGTCTTCATCATGAGTCTGAGTCTTCATCATGTCTTCACCATGGGTCTTTTCATGTCTTCATCATGAGTCTGAGTCTTCATCCTGTCTTCATCATGAGTCTGAGTCTTCATCATGTCTTCATCATGTCTTCATCATGAGTCTGAGTCTTCATCATGTCTTCATCATGAGTCTGAGTCTTCACCATGAATCTTCATCATGTTTGCCTCATGAGTCTGAGTCTTCACCATGAGCCTTCATAATGTATTCACCATGAGCCTGAGTCTTCATCCTGTCTTCATCATGAGTCTGAGTCTTCATCATGTCTTCATCATGAGCCTGAGTCTTCATCATGAGTTTGATTCTTCATCATGTCTTCACCATGAGTCTGAGTCTTCAGCATGTCTTCATCATGAGTCTGAGTGTTCATCATGTCTTCCCCATGAGTCTGAGTCTTCATCATGTCTTCACCATGAGTCTTTTCATGTCTTCATAATGAGTCTGAGTCTTCATCCTGTCTTCATCATGAGTCTGAGTCTTCTTCATGTCTTCATCATGTCTTCACCATGAGTCTGAATCTTCATCATGTCTTCATCATGAGTCTGAGTCTTCATCATGTCTTCATCATGAGTCTGAGTCTTCACCATGAGCCTTCATCATGTATTCACCATGAGCCTGAGTCTTCATCATGTCTTCACTGTGAGCATGAGTCTTCATCATGTCTTCACCATGAACCTGAATCTTCATCATGTCTTCGCGTGAGCCTGAGTCTTCATCATGTCTTCAACATGTCTTCCCTGTGAGACTGAGTCTTCATCATGTCTTCACTGTGAGCCTGAGTCTTCATCATGTCTTCACCATGAGCATGAGTCTTCATCATGTCTTCACCATGAGCCTGAGTTTTCATCATGTCTTCACTGTGAGATTGAGTATTCATCCTGTCTTCATCATGAGTCTGAGTCTTCATTATTTCTTCATCATGTCAAGACCATTAGACTGAGTCTTCATCTTGTCTTCATAATTAGTCTGATTGTTCATCATGTCTTCATCATGAGTCTGAGTCTTCATCATGTCTTCATCATGAGCCTGAGTCTTTATCATGAGTCTGAGTCTTCATCATGTCTTCATCATGAGTCTGATTCTTCATCATGTCTTCACCATGAGTCTGAGTCTTCATCTTGTCTTCATCATGAGTCTGATTGTTCATCATGTCTTCACCATGAGCATGAGTCTTCATCATGTCTTCACTGTGAGCCTGAGTCTTCATCATGTCTTCACCATGAGCATGAGTCTTCATCATGTCTTCACTGTGAGCCTGAATCTTCATCATGTATTTGCTTGAGCCTGGGTCTTCATCATGTCTGCATCATGAGTCTGAGTCTTCACCATGAGCCTTCATCATGTCTTCACCATGAGCATGAGTCTTCATCATTTCTTCACCATGAACCTGAATCTTCATCACGTCTTCGCGTGAGCCTGAGTCTTCATCATGTCTTCAACATGTCTTCCCTGTGAGTCTGAGTCTTCATCATGTCTTCACTGTGAGCCTGAGTCTTCATCATGTCTTCACCATGATTCTGAGTCTTCATCATGTCTTCACCATGAGCATGAGTCTTCACCATGTCTTCACCATGAGTCTGAGTCTTCATCATGTCTTCACCATGAGCCTGAATCTTCATCATGTCTTCGTGTGATCCTGAGTCTTCATCATGTCTGCATCATGAGTCTGAGTCTTCACCATGAGCCTTCATTATGTATTCACCATGAGCCTCAGTCTTCATCATGTCTTCACCATGAGTCTGAGTCTTCATCATGTCTTCACCATGAGTCTGAGTCTTCATCATGTCTTCACCATGAGCATGAGTCTTCACCATGTCTTCATCATGAGTCTGAGTCTTCATCATGTCTTCCTCATGAGTCTGAGTCTTCACCATCATCCTTCATCATGTATTCACCATGAGCCTGAGTCTTCATCATGTCTTCACTGTGAGCCTGAGTCTTCATCATGTCTTCACCATGAGCATGAGTCTTCATCATGTCTTCACCATGAAACTGAATCTTCATCCTGTCTTCGCGTGAGCCTGAGTCTTCATCATGTCTTCATCATGAGCCTGAATCTTCATCATGTCTTCGTGTGATCCTGAGTCTTCATCATGTCTGCATCATGAGTCTGAGTCTTCACCATGAGCCTTCATCATGTATTCACCATGAGCCTGAGTCTTCATCCTGTCTTCATCATGAGTCTGAGTCTTCATCATGTCTTCATCATGAGCCTGAGTCTTCATCATGAGTCTGAGTCTTCATCATGTTTTCACCATGAGTCTGAGTCTTCAGCATGTCTTCATCATGAGTCTGAGTCTTCATCATTTCTTCACCATGAGTCTTTTCATGTCTTCATCATGAGTCTGAGTCTTCATCCTGTCTTCATCATGAGTCTGAGTCTTCATCATGTCTTCATCATGTCTTCACCATGAGTCTGAGTCTTCATCATGTCTTCACCATGAGCATGAGTCTTCACCATGTCTTCACCATGAGTCTGAGTCTTCATCATGTCTTCACGAGGAGCCTGAGTTTTCATCATGTCTTCACTGTGAGATTGAGTCTTCATCATGTCTTCATCATGAATCTGAGTCTTCATCATGTCTTCTCCATGAGTCTTTTCATGTCTTCATCATGAGTCTGAGTCTTCATCCTGTCTTCATCATGAGTCTGAGTCTTCATTATTTCTTCATCATGTCTTCACCATGAGTCTGAGTCTTCATCTTGTCTTCATCATGAGTCTGATTGTTCATCATGTCTTCATCATGAGTCTGAGTCTTCATCATGTCTTCATCATGAGCCTGAGTCTTCATCATGAGTCTCAGTCTTCATCATGTCTTCATCATGAGTTTGATTCTTCATCATGTCTTCATCAGGAGCCTGAGTCTTCATCATGTCTTCACCATGAGCCTGAGTCTTCATCATATTTTCACCATGAGCATGAGTCTTCATCATGTCTTCACCATGAGCCTGAATCTTCATCATGTCTTCGTGTGATCCTGAGTCTTCATCATGTCTGCATCATGAGTCTGAGTCTTCACCATGAGCCTTCATTATGTATTCACCATGAGCCTCAGTCTTCATCCTGTCTTCATCATGAGTCTGAGTCTTCATCATGTCTTCATCATGAGCCTGAGTCTTCATCATGAGTCTGAGTCTTCATCATGTCTTCACCATGAGTCTGAGTCTTCATCATGTCTTCACCATGAGTCTGAGTCTTCAGCATGTCTTCATCATGAGTCTGAGTGTTCATCATGTCTTCCCCATGAGTCTGAGTCTTCATCATGTCTTCACCATGAGTCTTTTCATGTCTTCATCATGAGTCTGAGTCTTCATCCTGTCTTCATCATGCGTCTGAGTCTTCATCATGTCTTCATCATGTCTTCATCATGAGTCTGAATCTTCATCATGTCTTCATCATGAGTCTGAGTGTTCATCATGTCTTTATCATGAGTCTGAGTGTTCATCATGTCTTCCCCATGAGTCTGAGTCTTTTCATGTCTTCATCATGAGTCTGAGTCTTCATCCTGTCTTCATCATGAGTCTGAGTCTTCATCATGTCTTCATCATGTCTTCACCATGAGTCTGAGTCTTCATAATGTCTTCATCATGAGTCTAAGTCTTCATCATGTCTTCACCATGAGTCTTTTCATGTCTTCATCATGAGTCTGAGTCTTCATCCTGTCTTCATCATGAGTCTGAGTCTTCATCATGTCTTCACCATGAGTCTGAGTCTTCATCCTGTCTTCATCATGAGTCTGAGTCTTCATCATGTCTTCACCATGAGCCTGAGTTTTTTAATCATGTCTTCACTGTGATATTTAGTCTTCATCATGTCTTCATCATGATTCTGAATCTTCATCATGTCTTCTCCATGAGTCTTTTCATTTCTTCATCATGAGTCTGAGTCTTCATCCTGTCTTCATCATGAGTCTGAGTTTTCATCATTTCTTCATCATGTCTTCACCATGAGTCTGAGTCTTCATCATGTCTTCATCATGAGTCTGATTGTTCATCATGTCTTCATCATGAGCCTGAGTCTTCATCATGAGTCTGAGACTTCATCATGTCTTCATCATGAGTCTGAGTCTTCATCATGTCTTCATCAGGAGCCTGAGTCTTCATCATGTCTTCACCATGAGCCTGAGTCTTCATCATCACTTCACCATGAGCATGAGTCTTCATCATGTCTTCACCATGAGCCTGAATCTTCATCATGTCTTTGCGTGATCCTGAGTCTTCATCATGTCTTCATCATGTCTTCACTGTGAGACTGAGTCTTCACCATGTCTTCATCATGAGTCAAAGTCTTCATCATGTCTTCACCATGAGTCTGAGTCTTCATCATCTCTTCACCATGAGTCTTTTCATGTCTTCTTCATGAGTCTGAGTCTTCATCCTGTCTTCATCATGAGTCTGAGTCTTCATCATGTCTTCATCATGAGCCTGAGTCTTCACCATGAGTCTGAGTCTTCATCCTGTCTTCATCATGAGTCTGAGTCTTCATCATGTCTTCACCATGAGCCTGAGTCTTCATCATGTCTTCACCATGAGCCTGAGTCTTCATCATCACTTCACCATGAGCATGAGTCTTCATCATGTCTTCACCATGAGCCTGAATCTTCATAATGTATTCACCATGAGCCTGAGTCTTCATCCTGTCTTCATCATGAGTCTGAGTCTTCATCATGTCTTCATCATGAGCCTGAGTCTTCATCATGAGTTTGATTCTTCATCATGTCTTCACCATGAGTCTGAGTCTTCATCATGTCTTCACCATGAGTCTGAGTCTTCAGCATGTCTTCATCATGAGTCTGAGTGTTCATCATGTCTTCCCCATGAGTCTGAGTCTTCATCATGTCTTCACCATGAGTCTTTTCATGTCTTCATCATGAGTCTGAGTCTTCATCCTGTCTTCATCATGAGTCTGAGTCTTCATCATGTCTTCATCATGTCTTCATCATGAGTCTGAATCTTCATCATGTCTTCATCATGAGTCTGAGTGTTCATCATGTCTTTATCATGAGTCTGAGTGTTCATCATGTCTTCCCCATGAGTCTGAGTCTTTTCATGTCTTCATCATGAGTCTGAGTCTTCATCCTGTCTTCATCATGAGTCTGAGTCTTCATCATGTCTTCATCATGTCTTCACCATGAGTCTGAGTCTTCATAATGTCTTCATCATGAGTCTAAGTCTTCATCATGTCTTCACCATGAGTCTTTTCATGTCTTCATCATGAGTCTGAGTCTTCATCCTGTCTTCATCATGAGTCTGAGTCTTCATCATGTCTTCACCATGAGTCTGAGTCTTCATCCTGTCTTCATCATGAGTCTGAGTCTTCATCATGTCTTCACCATGAGCCTGAGTTTTTTAATCATGTCTTCACTGTGATATTTAGTCTTCATCATGTCTTCATCATGATTCTGAATCTTCATCATGTCTTCTCCATGAGTCTTTTCATTTCTTCATCATGAGTCTGAGTCTTCATCCTGTCTTCATCATGAGTCTGAGTTTTCATCATTTCTTCATCATGTCTTCACCATGAGTCTGAGTCTTCATCATGTCTTCATCATGAGTCTGATTGTTCATCATGTCTTCATCATGAGCCTGAGTCTTCATCATGAGTCTGAGACTTCATCATGTCTTCATCATGAGTCTGAGTCTTCATCATGTCTTCATCAGGAGCCTGAGTCTTCATCATGTCTTCACCATGAGCCTGAGTCTTCATCATCACTTCACCATGAGCATGAGTCTTCATCATGTCTTCACCATGAGCCTGAATCTTCATCATGTCTTTGCGTG
This sequence comes from Champsocephalus esox, assembly GCA_036324585.1. Taxonomy (NCBI): domain Eukaryota; kingdom Metazoa; phylum Chordata; class Actinopteri; order Perciformes; family Channichthyidae; genus Champsocephalus; species Champsocephalus esox. Next base: position 1,682,258 of record CM070481.1, on the reverse strand, counting down.
ATCCTGAGTCTTCATCATGTCTTCATCATGTCTTCACTGTGAGACTGAGTCTTCACCATGTCTTCATCATGAGTCAAAGTCTTCATCATGTCTTCACCATGAGTCTGAGTCTTCATCATCTCTTCACCATGAGTCTTTTCATGTCTTCTTCATGAGTCTGAGTCTTCATCCTGTCTTCATCATGAGTCTGAGTCTTCATCATGTCTTCATCATGAGCCTGAGTCTTCACCATGAGTCTGAGTCTTCATCCTGTCTTCATCATGAGTCTGAGTCTTCATCATGTCTTCACCATGAGCCTGAGTCTTCATCATGTCTTCACCATGAGCCTGAGTCTTCATCATCACTTCACCATGAGCATGAGTCTTCATCATGTCTTCACCATGAGCCTGAATCTTCATCATGTCTTTGCGTGATCCTGAGTCTTCATCATGTCTTCATCATGAGTCTGAATCTTCATCATGTCTTCATCATGAGTCTGAGTGTTCATCATGTCTTTATCATGAGTCTGAGTCTTCATCATGTCTTCCCATGAGTCTGAGTCTTTTCATGTCTTCATCATGAGTCTGAGTCTTCATCCTGTCTTCATCATGAGTCTGAGTCTTCATCATGTCTTCATCATGTCTTCACCATGAGTCTGAGTCTTCATAATGTCTTCATCATGAGTCTAAGTCTTCATCATGTCTTCACCATGAGTCTTTTCATGTCTTCATCATGAGTCTGAGTCTTCATCATGTCTTCATCATGAGTCTGAGTCTTCATCATGTCTTCACCATGAGTCTGAGTCTTCATCCTGTCTTCATCATGAGTCTGAGTCTTCATCATGTCTTCACCATGAGCCTGAGTTTTTTAATCATGTCTTCACTGTGATATTTAGTCTTCATCATGTCTTCATCATGATTCTGAGTCTTCATCATGTCTTCTCCATGAGTCTTTTCATTTCTTCATCATGAGTCTGAGTCTTCATCCTGTCTTCATCATGAGTCTGAGTTTCATCATTTCTTCATCATGTCTTCACCATGAGTCTGAGTCTTCATCATGTCTTCATCATGAGTCTGATTGTTCATCATGTCTTCATCATGAGTCTGAGTCTTCATCATGTCTTCATCATGAGCCTGAGTCTTCATCATGAGTCTGAGACTTCATCATGTCTTCATCATGTCTTCATCAGGAGCCTGAGTCTTCATCATGTCTTCACCATGAGCCTGAGTCTTCATCATCACTTCACCATGAGCATGAGTCTTCATCATGTCTTCACCATGAGCCTGAATCTTCATCATGTCTTTGCGTGATCCTGAGTCTTCATCATGTCTTCATCATGTCTTCACTGTGAGACTGAGTCTTCACCATGTCTTCATCATGAGTCAAAGTCTTCATCATGTCTTCACCATGAGTCTGAGTCTTCATCATCTCTTCACCATGAGTCTTTTCATGTCTTCTTCATGAGTCTGAGTCTTCATCCTGTCTTCATCATGAGTCTGAGTCTTCATCATGTCTTCATCATGATCCTGAGTCTTCACCATGAGTCTGAGTCTTCATCCTGTCTTCATCATGAGTCTGAGTCTTCATCATGTCTTCACCATGAGCCTGAGTTTTTTAATCATGTCTTCACTGTGATATTTAGTCTTCATCATGTCTTCATCATGATTCTGAGTCTTCATCATGTCTTCTCCATGAGTCTTTTCATTTCTTCATCATGAGTCTGAGTCTTCATCCTGTCTTCATCATGAGTCTGAGTTTTCATCATTTCTTCATCATGTCTTCACCATGAGTCTGAGTCTTCATCATGTCTTCATCATGAGTCTGATTGTTCATCATGTCTTCATCATGAGTCTGAGTCTTCATCATGTCTTCATCATGAGCCTGAGTCTTCATCATGAGTCTGAGACTTCATCATGTCTTCATCATGAGTCTGAGTCTTCATCATGTCTTCATCAGGAGCCTGAGTCTTCATCATGTCTTCACCATGAGCCTGAGTCTTCATCATCACTTCACCATGAGCATGAGTCTTCATCATGTCTTCACCATGAGCCTGATCTTCATCATGTCTTTGCGTGATCCTGAGTCTTCATCATGTCTTCATCATGTCTTCACTGTGAGACTGAGTCTTCACCATGTCTTCATCATGAGTCAAAGTCTTCATCATGTCTTCACCATGAGTCTGAGTCTTCATCATCTCTTCACCATGAGTCTTTTCATGTCTTCTTCATGAGTCTGAGTCTTCATCCTGTCTTCATCATGAGTCTGAGTCTTCATCATGTCTTCATCATGAGCCTGAGTCTTCATCATGAGCCTGAGTCTTCATCATGAGTCTGAGTCCTCATCATGTCTTCACCATGACCCTGAGTCTTCATCATGTCTTCACTGTGAGCCTGAGTCTTCATCATGTCTTCACCATGAGCCTGAGGCTTCATCATGTCTTCACCATGAGCCTGAGTCTGCATCATGTCTTCACTGTGAGCCTGAGTCTGCATCATGTCTTCACTGTGAGCCTGAGTCTTCATCATGTCTTCACCATGAGCCTGAGGCTTCATCATGTCTTCACTGTGAGCCTGAGTCCTAATCATGTCTTCATCATGAGTCTGAGTCTTCATCTTGTCTTCACCATGAGTCTGAGTCTTCATCATGTCTTCATCATGTCTTCACCATGTCTTCATCATGTCTTCATCATGAGTCTGAGTCTTCATCATGTCTTCACCCTGAGTCTTCAGAGGGTCTCTGTGCTATGGAGGAAATCCTGCCTCGTTCCTTTGCCTCAGAAACTCTGTCCCTGTGGCTAAAAAGACTTTTATTGCACATCGTTAAGTGAACTTGTGTTAATACAAATATGTAATACCGTGCAACCTAATCCCCCCTTGGATTAATGATGCATTTGGATTGATGGACTAACGCTATGCTCTATTCATTCAAGTACAAACATTTGACCTCTCTCTGAAACAACACAAATCTCTAACACCCAACACATTGTACCAAATGACCAGCAGTGCAGCGCTAGCATGAGCTAGCTTGAGGTGATACAAAGCATACAAAAGTGACAGCGAGAGAAATCACAACAATGAGAAGCCCTGCAGTCTGTGTGATTGGTGTCAACAGCAGGCTTAATGACAAACACTATTCCAGGGGGGAAACAGGATTTAAAAGGAACCAAACGTATAAAAGGGCTGGAAAAGCGTTTTGTTACAATGGCAATTTGTCAGCTGTTATGACAGCCCTTATCTGTGGTTCATTTCGAAATGTAAAATGCAGTTTAGGTAAAGGTTGTGCTATTTGTTAAATGATGAAACACCATATGAAGCCCTGCCATGGAGTCCCCAGCTGTGGTTTGTTTTATAATTGTAATTTGCTATCTCCCTATAGCTTGATTAAGCCCCTTTATTCTGACAGTTTCGTGATACCAGCAAATATTGGACATTGGCATAATCCGTTTAAATTCAATAGTTTGCTAAGCCTTTCACAAATGACGTGTATGCCGTTTCACGTACATCCACTTGTCCTCACAAATTGTCTGATAATTCATAATCCACATATCCTTTGGCCATAAAACATGATTCCATTAAGTGCAATTCACAAAACTCGAGAGTGTGTTATTGCTATCTGTGCTTTTAGAGCTCACAAGCCCCATTCATTATACAATGCACGATTTATCTAGTTTCTTCATTTAACTGGGAACTATACAGCGCTGAAGTAGAATGCTCTGAGGGCTGTCAAGTAGATGACATTTTGAACAGAAGGACTTGGTAATTGTAGATCTCTGAGAATGAGAGGCTGGGAGCAGACTTTGTCTTCTTCATGCATATTCAATCAGCTTAAAGAGGGTGTGTGTGTGTGTGTGTGTGTGTGTGTGTGTGTGTGTGTGTGTGTGTGTGTTAAAGTATACTGTATTAACATACTGCAATAAAAAGATAGGAGGAGAAGCATATATTGTAACAACTATTGGAGAAAAGAAGAGACAGCATACAAGATAGTATCGGGAATTAATTTGTAAAAAGTAGTGTAACTTTCACAATTTAGGAGATTTTTCACTTTGTCAAACAAAAACCCAGTTCTTTATCATAAGGTGTTGCTACTTTATAAAAATGTGCAACTAAAACAAAGTACAGGGGATCAATGAAACATTTATTTTGATTTCAAAAGTATCTCTCATTTATAATGATTACAACATTTCAAACTGTGGTTGATGGTATTAATGCATTCAAAGACTGTACAATAAGGGTTACTTCTACAACAAATACATACTGTCACAATTCACAGGTTATGTCACGTTTGTAGTTTTGTCGGTGTTGGTGTTTTTCTTGTCTTTGGGTTTCCTGTCTTATTGTGTTAAGTGTTCACCCCCCGTTTCCTGCCTGTCTGCTTTCTGTCTGTTTCCCTCCCTGATTACCCGATTGTGTTCACCTGTTGTCCTTGTGTTTCTCCTCCCCTGCCCGGCTGTTTCTCGTTGTCATGGTTACCCCTTCTTGTATTTAGTCTTGTCTCTTTCTGTGTTCAGTGTGGGGTCATTGTTTGTTGGTGACGGAATTCACCGGTGAGTGTTCCGTGTTTTTTGAATCCTTGAAATAAAGGGTTTCTCAAGAGTTATCTGCATTTGGGTCCTGCTTCCTTCACTCGACCGTGACAGAATGACCCCACCAAGAATGGACCCAGCAGCCACGGTTTCGGCCCCAGCAGCCACGGTTTCGGCCCCAGCAGCCACGGTTTCGGCCCCAGCAGCCACGGTTCCAGTCCCGGCCCCAGCAGCCATAGTTCCTGCCCCAGTGCAGGCTCCCGCAGCCATGTTTCCGGCTCCGGGAGCGCCCTATACGGCCGTGTTTCCGGCGTCGAAGCTGGAGCTTCTAGACAGGATTCTGGCTTCAGCAGCCTTGTTTCTGGCTGCAATTCCGGTCCCTGCAGCCAGGGTTTCAGCCCCAGTTCTGGTCCCAGCAGCCATGGTCCCGACCCCAGCTGCCTTGGTTCCAGACCCGGATCTGGTCCCAGCTGCCACGGTCCCATCTCGGGTTCCCTCCTCTGGTTCCTCCTCGAGTCCCCTCTCTAGTTTCCCTCTCGAGTTCCCTCTCGAGTTCCCTTCTCTAGTTACTCCTCTAGTCCCTCCTCTAGTCCCCTCTCTGTTTCCATCTCCAGTTCCCTCTCGAGGTCCCTCCGTTAGTCCCTCCTCTAGTCCCTCCTCTAGTCCCTCCTCGAGTCCCCACTCGAGTTCCCTTCTCTAGTTACTCATCTAGTCCCTCCTCTAGTTTCTCCTCTAGTCCCCTCTGTAGTCCCCTCTCTGTTTCCATCTCGAGTTCCCTCTCGAGTTCCCTCCTCTGGTCCCTCCTCTGGTCCCTCCTCGAGTCCCCTCTCTAGTTCCCCTCTCAAGTCCCCTCTCGTGTTCCCTTCTCTAGTCCCCTCTGGAGTCCCCTCTCCAGTCTCCTCTCGAGTCCCCTCTCAAGTCTCTGCTCGAGTTCCCTCTCCAGTCCCAATTCAAGCCCCTACGCAAGTGTTGTTGGAGGTTCCGCTGGGGGTCCTGCCAACCCTGTGTCCTGTGTCGTTGGAGGTCCCGCCGTCTACTCCCCTGCCGGGGGTCCTGTCAACCCTGTGTCCTGTGCCGTTGGAGGTCCCGCTGTCTACTCCCCTGCCGGGGGTCCTGCCAACCCTGTGTCCTGTGCCGTTGGAGGTCCAGCCGTCTACTCCCCTGCCGGGGGTCCTGCCAACCCTGTGTCCTGTGCCGTTGGAGGTCCCGCCGTCTACTCCCCTGCCAGGGGTCCTTCCAATCCTGTGTCCTGTGCCGTTGGAGGTCCCGCCGTCTACTCCCTTGCCGGGGGTCCTGCCAACCCTGTGTCCTGTGCCGTTGGAGGTCCCGCCGTCTACTCCCCTGCCGGGGGTCCTGCCAACCCTGTGTCCTGTGCCGTTGGAGGTCCAGCCGTCTACTCCCCTGCCGGGGGTCCTGCCAACCCTGTGTCCTGTGCCGTTGGAGGTCCCGCAGAATACTCTTCTGCTGGGGGTCCTGCCAACCCTGTGTCCTGTGCCGTTGGAGGTCCCGCCGTCTACTCCCCTGCCGGGGGTCCTGCCAACCCTGTGTCCTGTCCCGTTGGAGGTCCCGCAGAATACTCTTCTGCCGGGGGTCCTGCCAACCCTGTGTCCTGTGCCGTTGGAGGTCCCGCCGTCTACTCCCCTGCCGGGGGTCCTGCCAACCCTGTGTCCTGTCCCGTTGGAGGTCCCGCAGAATACTCTTCTGCCGGGGGTCCTGCCAACCCTGTGTCCTGTGCCGTTGAAGGTCCCGCCGTCTACTCCCCTGCCGGGGGTCCTGCCAACCCTGTGTCCTGTGTCGTTGGAGGTCCCACCGTCTACTCCCCTGCCGGGGGTCCTGTCAACCCTGTGTCCTGTGCCGTTGGAGGTCCCGCTGTCTACTCCCCTGCCGGGGGTCCTGCCAACCCTGTGTCCTGTGCCGTTGGAGGTCCAGCCGTCTACTCCCCTGCCGGGGGTCCTGCCAACCCTGTGTCCTGTGCCGTTGGAGGTCCCGCCGTCTACTCCCCTGCCGGGGGTCCTTCCAACCCTGTGTCCTGTGCCGTTGGAGGTCCCGCCGTCTACTCCCCTGCCGGGGGTCCTGCCAACCCTGTGTCCTGTGCCGTTGGAGGTCCCGCCGTCTACTCCCCTGCCGGGGGTCCTGCCAACCCTTTCTCCTGTCCCGTTGGAGGTCCCGCAGAATACTCTTCTGCCGGGGGTCCTGCCAACCCTATATCCTGTGCCGTTGGAGGTCCCGCCGTCTACTCCCCTGCCGGGGGTCCTTCCAACCCTGTGTCCTGTGCCGTTGGAGGTCCCGCCGTCTACTCCCCTGCCGGGGGTCCTGCCAACCCTGTGTCCTGTGCCGTTGGAGGTCCCGCCGTCTACTCCCCTGCCGGGGGTCCTGCCAACCCTTTCTCCTGTCCCGTTGGAGGTCCCGCAGAATACTCTTCTGCCGGGGGTCCTGCCAACCCTATATCCTGTGCCGTTGGAGGTCCCGCCGTCTACTCCCCTGCCGGGGGTCCTGCCAACCCTGTGTCCTGTGTCGTTGGAGGTCCCACCATCTACTCCCCTGCCGGGGGTCCTGTCAACCCTGTGTCCTGTGCCGTTGGAGGTCACGCTGTCTACTCCCCTGCCGGGGGTCCTGCCAACCCTGTGTCCTGTGCCGTTGGAGGTCCAGCCGTCTACTCCCCTGCCGGGGGTCCTTCCAACCCTGTGTCCTGTGCCGTTGGAGGTCCCGCCGTCTACTCCCCTGCCGGGGGTCCTGCCAACCCTGTGTCCTGTGCCGTTGGAGGTCCCGCCGTCTACTCCCCTGCCGGGGGTCCTGCCAACCCTTTCTCCTGTCCCGTTGGAGGTCCCGCAGAATACTCTTCTGCCGGGGGTCCTGCCAACCCTATATCCTGTGCCGTTGGAGGTCCCGCCGTCTACTCCCCTGCCGGGGGTCCTGTCAACCCTGTGTCCTGTGTCGTTGGAGGTCCCGCCGTCTACTCCCCTGCCGGGGGTCCTGCCAACCCTGTGTCCTGTGCCGTTGGAGGTCCCGCCGTCTACTCCCCTGCCGGGGGTCCTGCCAACCCTTTCTCCTGTCCCGTTGGAGGTCCCGCTGAATACTCTTCTGCCAGGGGTCCTGCCAACCCTATATCCCGTGCCGTTGGAGGTTCAACCGGGGGCCCTCCCAGCCCCATGTCCATCACCGGTCTCGCCGGGTTTCCTGCCAACTCCTGGTCCTTTTCCGTGGGGGATTCTGCCGAAGCCTGTCCGGCCGACACCGGGTCCTGCCCGATCTCTGGAGCTGGCCCATCAGCGCTTTCCTGCCCGGTCTCCTGATCCTGTCCGGTCGACACACCGGCTCGAGCCCGGCCCCCTGAGAGCCGCGGTCTTCGCCCTCGAGCTCGGCCCCCTGAGAGCCGCGGTCTTCGCCCTCGGGTCCGGCCCTCTGACTCTTCCTGCCGTTGCCTTCGCCCTCGGACCCGGGCCCCTGACTCTTCCTGCCGCTGCCTTCGGTCCTCCATGGTCCCCACCTTGGACTCTGTTTTGACCCCGGGCCGTCCGCCCGAGACCCCTTCCTGGTTCTCTGCCTTGTCCCCGGGCAGTTCGCCCGAATCCCCCTTTTTGGACTGTACCTTGCCCCCCGGGCCGTCCGCTCGAGACCCCTTCCTGGTCCTCCGCTGTGTTCCTGGGCTGTCAGCCCAAGACCCGTCCTCCGGAAGCCCTCCGCCCACCCTGCTTGGGGTTTTGGACTTTTTTGTTTTTTTTAGGGACGTCTGGGATCCGTCCCTTGAGGGGGGGTTCTGTCACAATTCTCATGTTATGTCACGTTTGTAGTTTTGTCTGTGTTGGTGTTTTTCTTGTCTTTGGGTTTCCTGTCTTATTTTGTTAAGTGTTCACCCCCGTTTCCTCTGCTTTCTGTCTGTTTCCCTCCCTGATTACCCGATTGTGTTCACCTGTTGTCCTTGTGTTTCTCCTCCCCTGCCCGGCTGTTTCTCGTTGTCATGATTACCCCTTCTTGTATTTAGTCTTGTCTCTTTCTGTGTTCAGTGTTGGGTCATTGTTTGTTGGTGACTGAATTCACCGGTGAGTGTTCCGTGTTTTTTGTATCCTTGAAATAAAGGGTTTCTCAAGAGTTATCTGCATTTGGGTCCTGCTTCCTTCACTCGACCGTGACACATACCAAACAAAGACAACAAATACATGTAATATATATATATATATATATATATATATATACAGTATTCAGGCTTAATTGACTGCATTGGATTTGCAAGCAAATAATAAGTGACAATTTGATTTCAGATTATGTGACTTTGTCCAATGAATTTTGGCCCCTTAAAAAGAGGACACCCTGTATACAATGTGTTGTTAGTCCTACACCATTCACCTGATTTGTATGTAAATACCCTGAAATTAAAGCTGAACGTCTACACTTAAAGCACGTATTGAGTGTCTAATTTAAAGTCCATTGTGGTGGCGTACAGAGCCAAAATTATGACAATTGTGTCAATGTCCAAATATTTATGAACCTGACTGTATACTGTTTTACAATTATAACAAGCTTCTAAACCTCACCCTGAACGCCCCTCTCTCCAGCAGAAACAGGAACTTTTGTAACTTTTCATAAAAACGGTTTACAATCAACATCTCTTGAACTAAAATAATATATGGTAAGTAAAATAACATTTCAAAAATCTTGAATCGATTTTAGATTTTTTTTGTTTTGTAACTCCTTTTGTTTTCACATTTGATGTTTATGAGTTGCTTGGTGTTGCAACACAACGTTACAATCAATATCACATGTTAACCGCTTTCTAGATTAGAAATGATCCTAAGTAAAATACGAGACAAGGCAAGTTTATTTCAACATGAGTCTGAGTCTTCATGTCTCCATGAGTCTGAGTCTTCATCATGTCTCCATGAGTCTGAGTCTTCATCATGTCAACAGCACCTTTCAATACAAGGCAATTCAAAGTGCTTTATACAAATGAAAGACTAACCCAAACCATTTAAATACAGTCATTAAAAAGCAAAGAGAATAAAATAAATGTTAAACAAGCTAATATAGAATAACACAGGTATAAAATAATGAATAAAAGTTACGATGCATTGTACAATTTGAAAAGTTCAATTAAAAGCAGCGACAACATATATTTGGAGCATAATAACTGAACGCTGCTTCTCCATGTCTAGTTCTGACTCTGGGGACAGAACTTTGCGTCCGTTTATGAAGCTGAAGGAGCCTCGGAGCGTCACCACTACACGCCACGGGACCCTGACCAAGCGTCGCTCCTGGAAGTTCAGGGAGTGAGACTGTGTTTCTGAATCAGCTGCAGCTTTCTAATATATGTTTTAGTGACACCTGCAAAGACACCATTGCAGTAGTCCAGTCTACTGAAGATAAAAGGCATGGACACGTGTCTCCAGATCCTGCTGTGACATTAGTCTTTTTATCCTAGATATGTTCTTTAGGTGATAGTAGGCTGATTTAGTAACTGTTTTAATGTGACTGTTGAAACTCAGGTCAGAGTCCATGACTACACCTAGATTTCTGGCTTTATCTGTTGGTTTGAACATTGCAGACTGAAGCTCAGCGCTAACTTTTATACGTTCTGCCTTGGCTCCAAAAACCATTACCTCAGTTTTATCTTTGTTTAATTGGAGAAAGTTCTGACACATCCAGTCATTGATTTGTTCAATGCACTCACTCAGTGTTTGAATTGGAGCATCGTCTCATACAAGTGTGAACACTGCAGTGTCACCAACTGCTTGTACTGACTGATGAATGAGAATGGAACCTGATGACTGTGGAGCCATACAGACGGATGGTTTTGAAAGGTATGCTAATTTGGTTAATTAATGCATATTTTAAAATGACATTTTAATGAATGACATTGTAATCAATTAATTAAACAAGACAAAATACATGTGTGTTTTCTCTGCTACTACATGATAATAGTGTCCAGCTGTGTCCACCTGTTTGATTATTACACGGGTCTGACTGGAGCATTGGTTCAGGTGTGGAGCTGCTGTGTGTGCAATGTTATCTCTCCTGATGAGCAGCAGCCTCTGTATGAATGTGTGCGAATAGAGGAGTGCTGACCTGTCATGTAAAAGCTCTCTAAGGCGTTGCAAAGACAAACAATTGTAGAAAAAACAGCTTTACTTGGATTTGTATGGAAACTCAATGCATGCTCCGCCTCCCAATCATCAGGTTCCCAGGTGTTGGATTGTAACAGGTTTTTATTCGATATGGGTGGAGTCACTCTTTTCCATCTGGGCCCCTCAGATGGAATGGCGAAAGTCTGCAGTCACTACCAGGTTTGGGGAACAGCAGATTAAATCTAACAGGATTACATAACTAGGATACACAAATAAAGGTAACTGTACCAGTGCCTTTATTTGAGTGACAGCTATGAAAGAGTGAGACTGGGGATGACACGTGGCACATGGTCCTGAGCCGGATTCAACAAAGTGCATATTTAAAGAGCCACCCCCACCCGACAATGTTTTTGTGTTGTACATCTCACCATATTTATTTGAATACTAGTGTACAAAAAAAACTTGTTAAATAAATCTCCTTTCATTTATGTGTGTCCAAAAAAGTGTAACACTATGACCCCTGTGTTGAAGAAGACACTGATGTGCTATTCACATCTCTATAGTTAAGTGTACACAGAATATGTGTGTATTGATGATGGGTGTGGGGAGGCAGTGAGGGTGGGTCGCTGGCACTTCTGTCCTCCTCCCTCCTGTCCTTCCTTCCTCTCCCTCCCACACTTTGTAATCTAATCTGGACCTCCGTCTAATGATCTCTCTTGCCTTTGTGGAGCCTCTTCATCTGAAGACTGCGGAGCCACTACAGGAGAAGGAGTTCAAAGAGACACATATCATTTGTTATCCAGACACTCAGGGTTGGGACGGTACTAATACTGTATGACATTGCAATAGATTAACAGTTTTAAAACATGTAATCAGTAACCTTTGTTACGCCCAGGCCTAGGGGAACCTAGGCGCAGCACAAAGTTGCACTCTGCCCACTCCCAAGAACATGGATGCCAAGGCAGAGAAAACGTTTGGTAATTTAATTACCAAATCAGAATCACAAAAACATGATGAAAGTCTGTTTACAAAAACAACAAACAGGAGTAACAAAACCACAAAACTAACTAACCTTTAACACAAACATCTCACCTAACAAATGAGAAAAATAAACGTACAGGCTTCTTCCCTACTCCAACATTAAACAAGAGAAAACGAATTATTTAACCAAAAAAAAGGGGTTTGCACTCCTGAGTAAAAATAACTTGTGTCTACAAAGACAAGTAACGTAAGGTAGCTCACAGCAAGAAGAGAAGGACAAGATACTACACTCAAAGTGCGAACACAGGACAAAAGATCTCAACATGCGAGAGTTGGGAGTAGGAGAAGTTGAGTCGGAGAGAGCGGCCGAGGAACTGCACGGCTTCAGCTTAAAATGCTCCCGTCTCCTCCTCAGGTGGACCAATCAGCCTGACGAGGGTAGCTGATCAGCTAACGGGCACCACCTGCTTGTTCGCTCACTCTCACACACACACACACACACATACACACACACACACACACACGGAATGAGGGAAATATATACACACAAAGACCTAACGACCCAGGATCGTAACACCTTATCTAAGTATCAAAATGTGAAAGTAATGTGACCTGATTACTTTCCCTTCCTTTTGCATTACCTCATTATCAAATACACGCAAATAAATAAAAGAGAAAATAAATATCAATAAGATGTTTCTTACTTGAGTGTATTATGTAAGACAACAGAACAATGTGACCTTAGAGAAGAAAATATATTTAGGATCAGAAATCATTGTATTGATAGGAACACCTGTCTTTCACTCAGCAGATTCAGCAGCAGCACTGAAACACATGAGCGCACACTGCAGTTTAAACAAGCAGAAATACAATCTGAGCTGACAGAAAAGGCTTGAATGCACACAGTTAAGCTCACACACACTATTTTATGAACATAGGTTCCCCTACTGAATTAAAACAGAACAAAAGAACCAAAGACAGTGAAAACCAGAAAGCAGTACAGCTTACAGAGAAGAGAGAACATCTGATCCTTTATAAGAAACACTATATATATGTTTTATTGTAAGGGAATACAGGTACCTTTTTTGTATCCTGATCACGTAGTCCTGTTACATGTAATCCACTACTCCCCAAACCTTCAGATATTGTTGACACTAATATTTGAAGCTATTAATAATTGTTTGGCTTGTTGATGCAAATAAAGCAGCAGTTTATTATTGCAGAGTGGTGGTTGGTCCACCCCGCTGAGCGGTGGATGCAGAAGAGGCCAGTGGGCGGTTTGAAAATAGAAGCTCTTCAACACATGATCTCTGGGTAAGTAGTGACCATGATGAACATGTGAGAGTGCTGTCATAACTGGGACTGCCTCTAACACACAGCAATGATTATGACTGCTTTAAGGGGGTTGGGGGTGGGGGCTACATGTAGTCATGTGTATGAGCAGATGGGTTCTACCTGCAATCATAACGTCAATCAGAAAAGTAACTACAAGTAACCAGAATGCAAACATTGATGTGCTTTTTATGAAAAAAAGTTCACCAACGAAACATGCAGCAGAAAAATACAAAACACTGCAAATAAAAGCATTTACTGACACAGTGGCCTGCTTCAAAGTCATTTAGAGTCGCTTTGAGTCTACGAAACACTGAGCCAGTGTTTTAGGGAAGACCGTCCAACACGAGCGTATACTGTAGGTTGCAGTGGTGCATAACGGTTTGTAATGAATCTCATTGCTCCGTGGGAGACGGCATCCAGCGAGTGGAGGCACTGAAACGATGCATTGATATGCCGGACTCCTATCCATTCCCACATCCACACTCTGCAGCCTTTGGGACAGAGCCTTCTCAGTGGCAGGTCCTAGGCTCTGGTATTCCCTCCCCCGAGATCTCTGTCCCTCAAAGTCTTTCAGTCCCGCCTCAAAACACATATTTTCAACTCTGTCTACCCATAAGCCCCCCCCCTCTCAATCAACTTCCTCTTGACTGCCTTTTTATGTTTTACTTACTTGTTTGGCTGTCTTGTTTGTCTACCCTCCCTCATACTGTAAAGCATCTTTGAGTTGTGAAATGCGCTATATAAATCAAATGTATTATTATTATTATATAAACCACATCTCTATAGTTCAGCACAGACAGAAATGTTGCAGACACGAGTCTCTTTTTTACGGAGCCCCTAAAGGGACATGGAAAAAAAAGAGACAACAAAAAATAAAGTCAGACTTTATTTTTTTTTGAGAAAGTTACCGATGCACCAAGGAGGAAGTGGAACACGAGACAACCATTTAATTGCAGACTTTTATGTTTACGTGGGGAAATGACAGTGCATACATTATTTGAGATATATTTTGAAGTCAGACTTAATTGTATGGACATTTCGGCCAGGGGTGTAGAGCTATTGGTTTAAGCACCGGATTGGCAAAAAACAGGAGAGTCTGTAAAGCAGTCTGCTTTGATCTATGAATTAATGTCCATGACTCTCAGAGTACCTGCTGCCCCGCAGCTATCACACACACACACACACACACACACACACACACACACACACACACACAGCCAGTGGCGGACTGGCCATCGGGATGTTCGGGACGAATCCCATTGGGCCGGTACCGAAGTGGTTCGCCCGTTGACAGTTTACGTGGGCTGGGCTGGGTGCGAGGCCCGGGCTGATTTTTAGCCCCAGTCCGCCCATCATGTATAGCTGTTCAATGAAGGTAAACACAGTGTAGGCGGTGCGTAAAAGCTCTTTGAGCGCTGGTGCTGCTCTTCTCTGAGTTACACGTCCCGTGGCCCTGGAGTGACCACACACCCCTGGCCGAAATGTCCTTAAAGTGAAGTCTAAGTACAATATATATCTCAAATAATGTATGCACTGTCATTTCCCCACGTAAACATAACAGTCTGCAATTAAATAGTTGTCTCCTGTGCGCTTCACTTCCTCCGTGGCGGACCGGTAACTTTCTCCAAAAAAAAAGTGCGAGATACTTTCTGTTGACCATGAGAAACTTTCTCGTGCTCACCAGAAAGTATCTCGTACGCACAAGTTAGTATCTCGTGCGCACGAGATACTAACTTGTTATCCTGACTTTTTCTTTTCTCCCTCTGTCTTCATGTCCCTTTAGGGGCTCCACACTCCGCACTACCCTTTCAAAGAAAAAAGATAAATGTGCAAATACTAATGCAAATATGTCTGCACTGAATTGGAATATTAATTGTTTGTTGCATTTATTATAAGTCACTTTCCATAAAAGCATCACCAAAATAAATGTAATGTTAGTCGACCGATCCCAGAGCTTTGTCTATATCATATTCATTTTTTTGCAAAATCTAAAATGTAACTACTCACTAAAGCTGTTAGGTGTATGTACTGTACAATATTCCCTCAAGTTAAGTTAATGCTTTTTAATTTTATGATGATATGAGCAACAATGCTAGCTCATAGTCCAAACAAGTTTCACAAAAAAACGTGAAATAGCTACGTTGGTCCCAACCCAGTCTCACCGCATTTCAATATCAAGCCAGGATTATTGTTTTTATTTTTAATTGTTTAATGTCAGACTTTTTTTGCAGTCCGTGAGGAAAATAAATGGGGCTCAGAATTTGTTATTACTTAGTGCAGGCACGAAACATACTACCAATAGAAATACATTTCTTCTAAAATCGTTCTGTGTCAGAATACTGAACTTAGTATTTTTTTAAATATTTTTTCTCCTTCTAATTTGTAATTATTTACATTGCTTTTAAAATCGTTCTGTGTGACACAAACAAAAATGGGGAAATCATGTTGGTGAACACGAATCAATAGATTAATTTCGTGACTATAACACGAAATGCGTCAGACTGGGTTGTTGGTCCACAGGGCAAGACGTAGTATATTCACAAATAACCGTCTCGTCACGTGATCGTAAAATGTACCAGCGTGAGAAGAAGAAAAAATGGTGGACACCCGATTTATATTTTGTGGAAAATCCTAAATTGTAGCATAGTTTGGGCATTAAAACGCTTTTTGATTACATTTCTAGCGAGAAGTGTATATTGTACTTTTAAAATCTACGTCAAGTGGATGTGTAGGATCTATATTTTCATAGATATTACGAAGATTATGTGAGGTCTCGCCAGGAGAACGTGAGTATACTACAAGTATTTTAACTATAGAGGTTACTCTGCGCGAACCCATTGAAATTGTGAGATTGATACGTCTTTCCCCCTATTAATTTCTATTGAGGAAAAAA
>CM070481.1:1606369-1665989 GCA_036324585.1 Champsocephalus esox | reverse complement strand
TTCTCTCTTTTCTTTTTTTTTCTTTTTTCTCTTTTTTTTTCTTTTCTTTTTTTTTCTTTTCTCTCTCTCTCTTCTTTTTTTTTTTTTTTTCTTTTTTTTTCTTCTCTTTTTTTTTCTTTTTTTTTCTCTTTTCTTTTCTTTTCTTTTCTTTTTTTTTCTTTTCTTTTTTTCTTTTCTCTTTTTTTTTCTCTTTCTTTTCTTTCTTTTCTTTTCTTTTCTTTTTTCTCTTTTCTTTTCTTTTTTTTTCTTTTCTTTTTTTTTCTTTTTTTTTCTCTTCTTTTTTCTTTTCTTTTCTTTTTCTCTTTCTTTTTTTCTCTTTTCTTTCTCTTTTCTTTTTTTTCTCTTCTTTCTTTTTTTTTCTTCTTTTTCTTTTCTCTTTTCTCTTTTTTTTCTTTTCTTTTTTTTTCTCTCTCTTTTTTCTTTTTTTTTCTTTTTTTTTCTTTTTTTTTCTCTTTTTTTTTCTTTCTTTTTTTTTCTTTTTTTTCTCTTTTCTTTTTTTTTCTTTTTCTTTTTTCTCTTTTCTTTTTTTTTCTTTTCTCTCTTCTTTTCTTTTTTTTCTCTTTTTTTTCTTTTTTTTTCTTTTCTTTTCTTTTTTTTTCTTTTTTTTTCTCTTTTTTTTCTTTTTTTTTCTTTTCTCTCTCTCTCTTTTTTTTTCTTTTCTTTTTTTTCTTTTTTTTTTTTTCTTTTCTTTTTTTTTCTTTTTTCTTTTCTTTTTTTTTCTTTTTTCTTTTTTTTCTTTTTTCTTTTCTTTTTTTTTCTTTTCTTCTCTTTTTTTTTCTTTTCTCTTTTTTTTTCTCTCTCTTTTCTTTTCTTTTTTTTTCTTTTCTTTTCTCTTTTCTTTTTTCTTTTTTTTTCTTTTTTTTCTTTTTCTTTTCTTTTCTTTTTCTTTTCTCTCTCTCTTTTCTTTTCTTTCTCTTTTCTTTTTTTTTCTCTTTTCTCTTTTTTTTTCTTTCTTTTCTTTTTTTCTTTTTTCTTATTCTTTTTTTCTCTTTTCTCTTTTTCTCTCTTCTTTTTCATCTTCTTTTTCTTTTTTCTTTTTTTTTCTTTTTCTTTTTCTCTTTTCTTTTCTCTCTCTCTTCTTTTTCTCTTTATTTTTTTCTCCTTTTTCTCTTTTTTTTCTTCTTTTTCTCTTCTTTTTTCTTTATTTCTCTTTCTTCTTTCTTCTTTCTTCTTTTTCTTATTTTTTTCTTCTCTTTTTCTTCTTTCTTTTTTTTCTTCTCTTCTATTTCTTCTTCTCTCTTTCTTTCTTTTTTCTCTTTCTTTTTTTTTTTTTTTCTTTCTTTTTCTCTTTTTTCTCTTTTCTCTTTTTCATCTTTTTTCTTATAACTTATAATATAACAACTAAATTTGTCTTCACAGCTATCTGTACCCCCCCAGAAAGATTTCATTTAATTTTACTATTACTATTTATCCTTTACATTTGTTCTTGCATATGTATTATTATATTTACGTGTTATATAGATTTCTGCTGCACCTAATTTATTATTCTTAATTTAATTTTTTAATTTCTTTTATTGTTTTATGTCTTATATACATATGTTTCATTTGTTTGGGGGTGGAGCTCGGGACAGATGATTTTTCATTGACCATTCCCACACTGTAGCCTATGGCTATGTACATCAATCCTTAGTAATCTGAATCTTGAAACACGTAATTGTTGAATGGATTAACATTGTAGTTAACATGTGGCCCTCTATTGTCTTTTTTTAATGCACTCTTACATTTACACACCCTTCTTCCAACGAAAGTTGAATATCTACAAGACCACAATAGTTAGTTTATGTGTTTTTGTTTATTATTTTTATTACGGAAGGAGAAGAAGATGCCTGAAAACACTGCAGTGCCCACCATTTTCTATTTCACCAAGAACACCAGTCTGGAAGGAGAAGCAGGTGAGTAGCAATGACGAGGTAGTGACACTCCTGTTCGCTGATTACAGCAAGGAGGAGGTTGCAGATGTAGAACCATGGTAGTGGTGAAAACAGTCTTGTTGCTGATCAGAGCAATATCGCTTTCCCTCCTAAATGATTATCCTGCAAACCGGGGCCTAATCGCCAAAACACCATTACATTTTTCGTTGTATTATCATGGCAATCATTTCATTCATATGACGTGTAAACAATAAATATGTAATTCTTACATCACGTCTCTCCGGTTTGAAATGATGAAGACTCAGACTCATGGAGACATGAAGACTCAGACTCATGGAGACATGATGAAGACTCAGACTCATGTTGAAATAAACTTGCCTTGTCTCGTATTTTACTTAGGATCATTTCTAATCTAGAAAGCGGTTAACATGTGATATTGATTGTAACGTTGTGTTGCAACACCAAGCAACTCATAAACATCAAATGTGAAAACAAAAGGAGTTACAAAACAAAAAAAATCTAAAATCGATTCAAGATTTTTGAAATGTTATTTTACTTACCATATATTACTTTAGTTCAAGAGATGTTGATTGTAAACCGTTTTTATGAAAAGTTACAAAAGTTCCTGTTTCTGCTGGAGAGAGGGGCGTTCGGGGTGAGGTTTAGAAGCTTGTTATAATTGTAAAACAGTATACAGTCAGGTTCATAAATATTTGGACATTGACACAATTGTCATAATGTTGGCTCTGTACGCCACCACAATGGACTTTAAATTAGACACTCAATACGTGCTTTAAGTGTAGACGTTCAGCTTTAATTTCAGGGTATTTACATACAAATCAGGTGAATGGTGTAGGACTAACACCACATTGTATACAGGGTGTCCTCTTTTTAAGGGGCCAAAATTCATTGGACAAAGTCACATAATCTGAAATCAAATTGTCACTTATTATTTGCTTGCAAATCCAATGCAGTCAATTAAGCCTGAATACTGTGTATATATATATATATATATATATATATATATATATATATATATATATATATATATATATATATATATATATATATATTACATGTATTTGTTGTCTTTGTTTGGTATGTGTCACGGTCGAGTGAAGGAAGCAGGACCCAAATGCAGATAACTCTTGAGAAACCCTTTATTTCAAGGATACAAAAAACACGGAACACTCACCGGTGAATTCAGTCACCAACAAACAATGACCCAACACTGAACACAGAAAGAGACAAGACTAAATACAAGAAGGGGTAATCATGACAACGAGAAACAGCCGGGCAGGGGAGGAGAAACACAAGGACAACAGGTGAACACAATCGGGTAATCAGGGAGGGAAACAGACAGAAAGCAGAGGAAACGGGGGTGAACACTTAACAAAATAAGACAGGAAACCCAAAGACAAGAAAAACACCAACACAGACAAAACTACAAACGTGACATAACATGAGAATTGTGACAGAACCCCCCCCTCAAGGGACGGATTCCAGACGTCCCTAAAAAAAACAAAAAAGTCCAAAACCCCAAGCAGGGTGGGCGGAGGGCTTCCGGAGGACGGGTCTTGGGCTGACAGCCCAGGAACACAGCGGAGGACCAGGAAGGGGTCTCGAGCGGACGGCCCGGGGGGCAAGGTACAGTCCAAAAAGGGGGATTCGGGCGGACTGCCCGGGGACAAGGCAGAGAACCAGGAAGGGGTCTCGGGCGGACGGCCCGGGGTCAAAACAGAGTCCAAGGTGGGGACCATGGAGGACCGAAGGCAGCGGCAGGAAGAGTCAGGGGCCCGGGTCCGAGGGCGAAGGCAACGGCAGGAAGAGTCAGGGGGCCGGACCCGAGGGCGAAGACCGCGGCTCTCAGGGGGCCGAGCTCGAGGGCGAAGACCGCGGCTCTCAGGGGGCCGAGCTCGAGCCGGTGTCGACCGGACAGGATCAGGAGACCGGGCAGGAAAGCGCTGATGGGCCAGCTCCAGAGATCGGGCAGGACCCGGTGTCGGCCGGACAGGCTTCGGCAGGATCCCCCACGGAAAAGGACCAGGAGTTGGCAGGAACCCCGGCGAGACCGGTGATGGACATGGGGCTGGGAGGGCCCCCGGTTGAACCTCCAACGGCACGGGATATAGGGTTGGCAGGACCCCCGGCAGAAGAGTATTCAGCGGGACCTCCAACGGGACAGGAGAAAGGGTTGGCAGGACCCCCGGCAGGGGAGTAGACGGCGGGACCTCCAACGGCACAGGACACAGGGTTGGCAGGACCCCCGGCAGGGGAGTAGACGGCGGGACCTCCAACGGCACAGGGCACAGGGTTGGCAGGACCCCCGGCAGGAGAGTAGACGGCGGGACCTCCAACGGCACAGGACACAGGGTTGGAAGGACCCCCGGCAGGGGAGTAGACGGCGGGACCTCCAACGGCACAGGACACAGGGTTGGCAGGACCCCCGGCAGGGGAGTAGACGGCGGGACCTCCAACGGCACAGGACACAGGGTTGGCAGGACCCCCGGCAGGGGAGTAGACGGCGGGACCTCCAACGACACAGGGTTGGCAGGACCCCCGGCAGGGGAGTAGACGGCGGGACCTCCAACGGCACAGGATATAGGGTTGGCAGGACCCCCGGCAGAAGAGTATTCTGCGGGACCTCCAACGGGACAGGAGAAAGGGTTGGCAGGACCCCCGGCAGGGGAGTAGACGGCGGGACCTCCAACGGCACAGGACACAGGGTTGGCAGGACCCCCGGCAGGGGAGTAGACGGCGGGACCTCCAACGGCACAGGACACAGAGTTGGAAGGACCCCCGGCAGGGGAGTAGACGGCGGGACCTCCAACGGCACAGGACACAGGGTTGGCAGGACCCCCCGGCAGGGGAGTAGACGGCTGGACCTCCAACGGCACAGGACACAGGGTTGGCAGGACCCCCGGCAGGGGAGTAGACGGCGGGACCTCCAACGACACAGGGTTGGCAGGACCCCCGGCAGGGGAGTAGACGGCGGGACCTCCAACGGCACAGGATATAGGGTTGGCAGGACCCCCAGCGGAACCTCCAACAACACTTGCGTAGGGGCTTGAATTGGGACTGGAGAGGGAACTCGAGCAGAGACTTGAGAGGGGACTCGAGAGGAGACTGGAGAGGGGACTCCAGAGGGGACTAGAGAAGGGAACACGAGAGGGGACTTGAGAGGGGAACTAGAGAGGGGACTCGAGGAGGGACCAGAGGAGGGACCAGAGGAGGGAACTCGAGAGGGAACTCGAGATGGAAACAGAGAGGGGACTACAGAGGGGACTAGAGGAGAAACTAGAGGAGGGACTAGATGAGTAACTAGAGAAGGGAACTCGAGAGGGGACTCGAGGAGGGACTAGAGGAGGGACTAGAGGAGGGACTAACGGAGGGACCTCGAGAGGGAACTGGAGATGGAAACAGAGAGGGGACTCGAGAAGGGACTACAGAGGGGACTAGAGGAGGGACTAGAGGAGTAACTAGAGAAGGGAACTCGAGAGGGAAACTAGAGAGGGGACTCGAGGAGGAACCAGAGGAGGGAACCCGAGATGGGACCGTGGCAGCTGGGACCAGATCCGGGTCTGGAACCAAGGCAGCTGGGGTCGGGACCATGGCTGCTGGGACCAGAACTGGGGCTGAAACCCTGGCTGCAGGGACCGGAATTGCAGCCAGAAACAAGGCTGCTGAAGCCAGAATCCTGTCTAGAAGCTCCAGCTTCGACGCCGGAAACACGGCCGTATAGGGCGCTCCCGGAGCCGGAAACATGGCTGCGGGAGCCTGCACTGGGGCAGGAACTATGGCTGCTGGGGCCGGGACTGGAACCGTGGCTGCTGGGGCCGAAACCGTGGCTGCTGGGGCCGAAACCGTGGCTGCTGGGTCCATTCTTGGTGGGGTCATTCTGTCACGGTCGAGTGAAGGAAGCAGGACCCAAATGCAGATAACTCTTGAGAAACCCTTTATTTCAAGGATTCAAAAAATACGGAACACTCACCGGTGAATTCCGTCACCAACAAACAATGACCCAACACTGAACACAGAAAGAGACAAGACTAAATACAAGAAGGGGTAATCATGACAACGAGAAATAGCAGGGCAGGGGAGGAGAAACACAAGGACAACAGGTGAACACAATCGGGTAATCAGGGAGGGAAACAGACAGCAGACAGGCAGGAAACGGGGGTGAACACTTAACACAATAAGACAGGAAACCCAAAGACAAGAAAAACACCAACACCGACAAAACTACAAACGTGACATAACCTGTGAATTGTGACAGTATGTATTTGTTGTAGAAGTAACCCTTATTGTACAGTCTTTGAATGCATTAATACCATCAACCACAGTTTGAAATGTTGTAATCATTATAAATGAGAGATACTTTTGAAATCAAAATAAATGTTGCATTGATCCCCTGTACTTTGTTTTAGTTGCACATTTTTATAAAGTAGCAACACCTTATGATAAAGAACTGGGTTTTTGTTTGACAAAGTGAAAAATCTCCTAAATTGTGAAAGTTACACTACTTTTTACAAATTAATTCCCGATACTATCTTGTATGCTGTCTCTTCTTTTCTCCAATAGTTGTTACAATATATGCTTCTCCTCCTATCTTTTTATTGCAGTATGTTAATACAGTATACTTTAACACACACACACACACACACACACACACACACACACACACACACCCTCTTTAAGCTGATTGAATATGCATGAAGAAGACAAAGTCTGCTCCCAGCCTCTCATTCTCAGAGATCTACAATTACCAAGTCCTTCTGTTCAAAATGTCATCTACTTGACAGCCCTCAGAGCATTCTACTTCAGCGCTGTATAGTTCCCAGTTAAATGAAGAAACTAGATAAATCGTGCATTGTATAATGAATGGGGCTTGTGAGCTCTAAAAGCACAGATAGCAATAACACACTCTCGAGTTTTGTGAATTGCACTTAATGGAATCATGTTTTATGGCCAAAGGATATGTGGATTATGAATTATCAGACAATTTGTGAGGACAAGTGGATGTACGTGAAACGGCATACACGTCATTTGTGAAAGGCTTAGCAAACTATTGAATTTAAACGGATTATGCCAATGTCCAATATTTGCTGGTATCACGAAACTGTCAGAATAAAGGGGCTTAATCAAGCTATAGGGAGATAGCAAATTACAATTATAAAACAAACCACAGCTGGGGACTCCATGGCAGGGCTTCATATGGTGTTTCATCATTTAACAAATAGCACAACCTTTACCTAAACTGCATTTTACATTTCGAAATGAACCACAGATAAGGGCTGTCATAACAGCTGACAAATTGCCATTGTAACAAAACGCTTTTCCAGCCCTTTTATACGTTTGGTTCCTTTTAAATCCTGTTTCCCCCCTGGAATAGTGTTTGTCATTAAGACTGCTGTTGACACCAATCACACAGACTGCAGGGCTTCTCATTGTTGTGATTTCTCTCGCTGTCACTTTTGTATGCTTTGTATCACCTCAACCTAGCTCATGCTAGCGCTGCACTGCTGGTCATTTGGTACAATGTGTTGGGTGTTAGAGATTTGTGTTGTTTCAGAGAGAGGTCAAATGTTTGTACTTGAATGAATAGAGCATAGCGTTAGTCCATCAATCCAAATGCATCATTAATCCAAGGGGGGATTAGGTTGCACAGTATTACATATTTGTATTAACACAAGTTCACTTAACGATGTGCAATAAAAGTCTTTTTAGCCACAGGGACAGAGTTTCTGAGGCAAAGGAACGAGGCAGGATTTCCTCCATAGCACAGAGACCCTCTGAAGACTCAGGGTGAAGACATGATGAAGACTCAGACTCATGATGAAGACATGATGAAGACATGGTGAAGACATGATGAAGACATGATGAAGACTCAGACTCATGGTGAAGACAAGATGAAGACTCAGACTCATGATGAAGACATGATGAGGACTCAGGCTCACAGTGAAGACATGATGAAGCCTCAGGCTCATGGTGAAGACATGATGAAGACTCAGGCTCACAGTGAAGACATGATGCAGACTCAGGCTCACAGTGAAGACATGATGCAGACTCAGGCTCATGGTGAAGACATGATGAAGACTCAGGGTCATGGTGAAGACATGATGAAGACTCAGGCTCATGATGAAGACTCAGGCTCATGATGAAGACTCAGGCTCATGATGAAGACATGATGAAGACTCAGACTCATGATGAAGACAGGATGAAGACTCAGACTCATGAAGAAGACATGAAAAGACTCATGGTGAAGAGATGATGAAGACTCAGACTCATGGTGAAGACATGATGAAGACTTTGACTCACGATGAAGACATGGTGAAGACTCAGTCTCACAGTGAAGACATGATGAAGACATGATGAAGACTCAGGATCACGCAAAGACATGATGAAGATTCAGGCTCATGGTGAAGACATGATGAAGACTCATGCTCATGGTGAAGTGATGATGAAGACTCAGGCTCATGATGAAGACATGATGAAGTCTCAGACTCATGATGAAGACTCAGGCTCATGATGAAGACATGATGAAGACTCAGACTCATGATGAAGACATGATGAACAATCAGACTCATGATGAAGACATGATGAAGACTCAGACTCATGGTGAAGACATGATGAAGAAATGATGAAAACTCAGACTCATGATGAAGACAGGATGAAGACTCAGACTCATGATGAAGAAATGAAAAGACTCATGGAGAAGACATGATGAAGACTCAGAATCATGATGAAGACATGATGAAGACTAAATATCACAGTGAAGACATGATTAAAAAACTCAGGCTCATGGTGAAGACATGATGACGACTCAGACTCATGATGAAGACAGGATGAAGACTCAGACTCATGGTGAAGACATGATGAAGACTCAGACTCATGATGAAGACAGGATGAAGACTCAGACTCATGATGAAGACATGAAAAGACTCATGGTGAAGACATGATGAAGACTTAGACTCATGATGAAGACATTATGAAGACTCAGACTCATGGTGAAGACATGATGAAGACATGATGAAGACTCAGACTCATGATGAAGACAGGATGAAGACTCAGACTCATGATGAAGACATGAAAAGACTCAGACTCATGGGGAAGACATGATGAACACTCAGACTCATGATAAAGACATGATGAACACTCAGACTCATGATGAAGACATGATGAAGATTCAGACTCATGATGAAGACATGATGAAGACATGATGAAGACTCAGACTCATGATGAAGACAGGATGAAGACTCAGACTCATGATGAAGACATGAAAAGACTCATGGTGAAGACATGATGAAGACTCAGACTCATGGGGAAGACATGATGAACACTCAGACTCATGATGAAGACATGCTGAAGACTCAGACTCATGGTGAAGACATGATGAAGACTCAGACTCATGGTGAAGACATGATGAAGACTCAGACTCATGATGAAGACTCAGGCTCATGATGAAGACATGATGAAGACTCAGACTCATGATGAAGACAGGATGAAGACTGAGGCTCATGGTGAATACATAATGAAGGCTCATGGTGAAGACTCAGACTCATGATGCAGACATGATGAAGACTCAGGATCACACGAAGACATGATGAAGATCAGGCTCATGGTGAAGACATGATGAAGACTCATGCTCATGGTGAAAATATGATGAAGACTCAGGCTCATGGTGAAGACATGATGAAGACTCAGGCTCCTGATGAAGACATGATGAAGAATCAAACTCATGATGAAGACATGATGAAGACTCAGACTCATGATGAAGACATGATGAACAATCAGACTCATGATGAAGACAAGATGAAGACTCAGACTCATGGTGAAGACATGATGAAGAAATAATGAAGACTCAGACTCATGATGAAGACAGGATGAAGACTCAGACTCATGATGAAGACATGAAAAGACTCATGGAGAAGACATGATGAAGACTCAGATTCATGATGAAGACATGATGAAGACTCAATCTCACAGTGAAGACATGATGAAAACTCAGGCTCATGGTGAAGACATGATGAAGACTCAGACTCATGGTGAAGACATGGTGAAGACTCATGCTCATGGTGAAGACATGATGAAGACTCAGACTCATGGTGAAGACATGATGAAGACATGATGAAGACTCAGACTCATGATGAAGACAGGATGAAGACTCAGACTCATGATGAAGACATGGTGAAGACTCATGCTCATGGTGAAGACATGATGAAGACTCAGACTCATGGTGAAGACATGGTGAAGACTCATGATCATGGTGAAGACATGATGAAGACTCAGAATCATGGTGAAGACATGATGAAGACTCAGGCTCACAGTGAAGACATGATGAAGACTCAGACTCACAGGGAAGACATGTTGAAGACATGATGAAGACTCAGACTCATGGTGAAGACATGATGAAGGCTCATGGTGAAGACTCAGACTCATGATGCAGACATGATGAAGACCCAGGCTCAAGCAAATACATGATGAAGATTCAGGCTCACAGTGAAGACATGATGAAGACTCATGCTCATGGTGAAGACATGATGAAGACTCAGGCTCACAGTGAAGACATGATGAAGACTCATGCTCATGGTGAAGACATGATGAACAATCAGACTCATGATGAAGACAAGATGAAGACTCAGACTCATGGTGAAGACATGATGAAGAATCAGACTCATGATGAAGACATGATGAAGACTCAGACTCATGATAAAGACTCAGGCTCATGATGAAGACATGATGAAGACTCAGACTCATGATGAAGACATGATGAACAATCAGACTAATGATGAAGACAAGATGAAGACTCAGACTAATGGTCTTGACATGATGAAGAAATAATGAAGACTCAGACTCATGATGAAGACAGGATGAATACTCAATCTCACAGTGAAGACATGATGAAAACTCAGGCTCATGGTGAAGACATGATGAAGACTCATGCTCATGGTGAAGACATGATGAAGACTCAGGCTCACAGTGAAGACATGATGAAGACTCAGTCTCACAGGGAAGACATGTTGAAGACATGATGAAGACTCAGGCTCACGCGAAGACATGATGAAGATTCAGGTTCATGGTGAAGACATGATGAAGACTCATGCTCACAGTGAAGACATGATGAAGACTCAGGCTCATGGTGAATACATGATGAAGGCTCATGGTGAAGACTCAGACTCATGATGAAGACATGATGAAGACTCAGACTCATGATGAAGACATGATGAAGATTCAGACTCATGGTGAAGACATGATGAAGACATGATGAAGACTCAGACTCATGATGAAGACAGGATGAAGACTCAGACTCATGATGAAGACATGAAAAGACTCATGGGGAAGACATGATGAACACTCAGACTCATGATGAAGACATGATGAACACTCAGACTCACGATGAAGACATGATTAAGATTCAGACTCATGGTGAAGACATGATGAAGACATGATGAAGACTCAGACTCATGATGAAGACATAAAAAGACTCATGGTGAAGACATGATGAAGACTCAGACTCATGGGGAAGACATGATGAACACTCAGACTCATGATGAAGACATGCTGAAGACTCAGACTCATGGTGAAGACATGATGAAGAATCAAACTCATGATGAAGACTCAGGCTCATGATGAAGACATGATGAAGACTCAGGCTCATGGTGAATACATTATGAAGGCTCATGGTGAAGACTCAGACTCATGAGGCAAACATGATGAAGACTCATGGTGAAGACTCAGACTCATGATGAAGACATCATGATTAAGCGTCTTTGGGTTTTATAAAAGCGCTATATAAATCCAATTTATTATTATTATTATTATGATGAAGACTCAGACTCATGATGAAGACATGATGAAGATTCAGACTCATGGCGAAGACATGATGAAGACATGATGAAGACTCAGACTCATGATGAAGACAGATGAAGACTCAGACTCATGATGAAGACATGCAAAGACTCATGGGGAAGACATGATGAACACTCAGACTCATGATGAAGACATGATGAACACTCAGACTCATGATGAAGACATGATGAAGATTCAGACTCATGGTGAAGACATGATGAAGACATGATGAAGACTCAGACTCATGATGAAGACAGGATGAAGACTCAGACTCATGATGAAGACATGAAAAGACTCATGGTGAAGACATGATGAAGACTCAGTCTCATGGGGAAGACATGATGAACACTCAGACTCATGATGAAGACTCAGGTTCATGATGAAGACATGATGAAGACTCAGACTCACAGGGAAGACATGTTGAAGACATGATGAAGACTCAGGCTCACGCGAAGACGTGATGAAGATTCAGGTTCATGGTGAAGACATGATGAAGACTCATGCTCATGGTGAAGACATGATGAAGACTCAGGCTCACAGTGAAGACATGATGAAGACTCATGCTCATGGTGAAGACATGATGAAGGCTCATGGTGAAGACTCAGACTCATGATGCAGACATGATGAAGACCCAGGCTCAAGCAAATACATGATGAAGATTCAGGCTCACAGTGAAGACATGATGAAGACTCATGCTCATGGTGAAGACATGATGAAGACTCAGGCTCACAGTGAAGACATGATGAAGACTCATGCTCATGGTGAAGACATGATGAACAATCAGACTCATGATGAAGACAAGATGAAGACTCAGACTCATGGTGAAGACATGATGAAGAATCAGACTCATGATGAAGACATGATGAAGACTCAGACTCATGATAAAGACTCAGGCTCATGATGAAGACATGATGAAGACTCAGACTCATGATGA
This sequence comes from Champsocephalus esox, assembly GCA_036324585.1. Classification (NCBI taxonomy): domain Eukaryota; kingdom Metazoa; phylum Chordata; class Actinopteri; order Perciformes; family Channichthyidae; genus Champsocephalus; species Champsocephalus esox. The sequence goes on along the minus strand of CM070481.1, from coordinate 1,653,335 downwards.
AGACATGATGAACAATCAGACTAATGATGAAGACAAGATGAAGACTCAGACTAATGGTCTTGACATGATGAAGAAATAATGAAGACTCAGACTCATGATGAAGACAGGATGAATACTCAATCTCACAGTGAAGACATGATGAAAACTCAGGCTCATGGTGAAGACATGATGAAGACTCATGCTCATGGTGAAGACATGATGAAGACTCAGGCTCACAGTGAAGACATGATGAAGACTCAGTCTCGCAGGGAAGACATGTTGAAGACATGATGAAGACTCAGGCTCACGCGAAGACATGATGAAGATTCAGGTTCATGGTGAAGACATGATGAAGACTCATGCTCACAGTGAAGACATGATGAAGACTCAGGCTCATGGTGAATACATGATGAAGGCTCATGGTGAAGATTCAGACTCATGATGAAGACATGATGAAGACTCAGACTCATGATGAAGACATGATGAAGATTCAGACTCATGGTGAAGACATGATGAAGACATGATGAAGACTCAGACTCATGATGAAGACAGGATGAAGACTCAGACTCATGATGAAGACATGAAAAGACTCATGGGGAAGACATGATGAACACTCAGACTCATGATGAAGACATGATGAACACTCAGACTCACGATGAAGACATGATTAAGATTCAGACTCATGGTGAAGACATGATGAAGACATGATGAAGACTCAGACTCATGATGAAGACATAAAAAGACTCATGGTGAAGACATGATGAAGACTCAGACTCATGGGGAAGACATGATGAACACTCAGACTCATGATGAAGACATGCTGAAGACTCAGACTCATGGTGAAGACATGATGAAGAATCAAACTCATGATGAAGACTCAGGCTCATGATGAAGACATGATGAAGACTCAGGCTCATGGTGAATACATTATGAAGGCTCATGGTGAAGACTCAGACTCATGAGGCAAACATGATGAAGACTCATGGTGAAGACTCAGACTCATGATGAAGACATCATGATTAAGCGTCTTTGGGTTTTATAAAAGCGCTATATAAATCCAATTTATTATTATTATTATTATGATGAAGACTCAGACTCATGATGAAGACATGATGAAGATTCAGACTCATGGCGAAGACATGATGAAGACATGATGAAGACTCAGACTCATGATGAAGACAGATGAAGACTCAGACTCATGATGAAGACATGCAAAGACTCATGGGGAAGACATGATGAACACTCAGACTCATGATGAAGACATGATGAACACTCAGACTCATGATGAAGACATGATGAAGATTCAGACTCATGGTGAAGACATGATGAAGACATGATGAAGACTCAGACTCATGATGAAGACAGGATGAAGACTCAGACTCATGATGAAGACATGAAAAGACTCATGGTGAAGACATGATGAAGACTCAGTCTCATGGGGAAGACATGATGAACACTCAGACTCATGATGAAGACTCAGGTTCATGATGAAGACATGATGAAGACTCAGACTCACAGGGAAGACATGTTGAAGACATGATGAAGACTCAGGCTCACGCGAAGACGTGATGAAGATTCAGGTTCATGGTGAAGACATGATGAAGACTCATTCTCATGGTGAAGACATGATGAAGACTCAGGCTCACAGTGAAGACATGATGAAGACTCATGCTCATGGTGAAGACATGATGAAGGCTCATGGTGAAGACTCAGACTCATGATGCAGACATGATGAAGACCCAGGCTCAAGCAAATACATGATGAAGACTCAGGCTCACAGTGAAGACATGATGAAGACTCATGCTCATGGTGAAGACATGATGAACAATCAGACTCATGATGAAGACAAGATGAAGACTCAGACTCATGGTGAAGACATGATGAAGAATCAGACTCATGATGAAGACATGATGAAGACTCAGACTCATGATAAAGACTCAGGCTCATGATGAAGACATGATGAAGACTCAGACTCATGATGAAGACATGATGAACAATCAGACTAATGATGAAGACAAGATGAAGACTCAGACTAATGGTCTTGACATGATGAAGAAATAATGAAGACTCAGACTCATGATGAAGACAGGATGAATACTCAATCTCACAGTGAAGACATGATGAAAACTCAGGCTCATGGTGAAGACATGATGAAGACTCATGCTCATGGTGAAGACATGATGAAGACTCAGGCTCACAGTGAAGACATGATGAAGACTCAGTCTCGCAGGGAAGACATGTTGAAGACATGATGAAGACTCAGGCTCACGCGAAGACATGATGAAGATTCAGGTTCATGGTGAAGACATGATGAAGACTCATGCTCACAGTGAAGACATGATGAAGACTCAGGCTCATGGTGAATACATGATGAAGGCTCATGGTGAAGATTCAGACTCATGATGAAGACATGATGAAGACTCAGACTCATGATGAAGACATGATGAAGATTCAGACTCATGGTGAAGACATGATGAAGACATGATGAAGACTCAGACTCATGATGAAGACAGGATGAAGACTCAGACTCATGATGAAGACATGAAAAGACTCATGGGGAAGACATGATGAACACTCAGACTCATGATGAAGACATGATGAACACTCAGACTCACGATGAAGACATGATTAAGATTCAGACTCATGGTGAAGACATGATGAAGACATGATGAAGACTCAGACTCATGATGAAGACATAAAAAGACTCATGGTGAAGACATGATGAAGACTCAGACTCATGGGGAAGACATGATGAACACTCAGACTCATGATGAAGACATGCTGAAGACTCAGACTCATGGTGAAGACATGATGAAGAATCAAACTCATGATGAAGACTCAGGCTCATGATGAAGACATGATGAAGACTCAGGCTCATGGTGAATACATTATGAAGGCTCATGGTGAAGACTCAGACTCATGAGGCAAACATGATGAAGACTCATGGTGAAGACTCAGACTCATGATGAAGACATCATGATTAAGCGTCTTTGGGTTTTATAAAAGCGCTATATAAATCCAATTTATTATTATTATTATTATGATGAAGACTCAGACTCATGATGAAGACATGATGAAGATTCAGACTCATGGCGAAGACATGATGAAGACATGATGAAGACTCAGACTCATGATGAAGACAGATGAAGACTCAGACTCATGATGAAGACATGCAAAGACTCATGGGGAAGACATGATGAACACTCAGACTCATGATGAAGACATGATGAACACTCAGACTCATGATGAAGACATGATGAAGATTCAGACTCATAGTGAAGACATGATGAAGACATGATGAAGACTCAGACTCATGATGAAGACAGGATGAAGACTCAGACTCATGATGAAGACATGAAAAGACTCATGGTGAAGACATGATGAAGACTCAGTCTCATGGGGAAGACATGATGAACACTCAGACTCATGATGAAGACTCAGGTTCATGATGAAGACATGATGAAGACTCAGACTCACAGGGAAGACATGTTGAAGACATGATGAAGACTCAGGCTCACGCGAAGACGTGATGAAGATTCAGGTTCATGGTGAAGACATGATGAAGACTCATGCTCATGGTGAAGACATGATGAAGACTCAGGCTCACAGTGAAGACATGATGAAGACTCATGCTCATGGTGAAGACATGATGAAGGCTCATGGTGAAGACTCAGACTCATGATGCAGACATGATGAAGACCCAGGCTCAAGCAAATACATGATGAAGATTCAGGCTCACAGTGAAGACATGATGAAGACTCATGCTCATGGTGAAGACATGATGAAGACTCAGGCTCACCGTGAAGACATGATGAATACTCATGCTCATGGTGAAGACATGATGAACAATCAGACTCATGATGAAGACAAGATGAAGACTCAGACTTATGGTGAAGACATGATGAAGAATCAGACTCATGATGAAGACATGATGAAGACTCAGACTCATGATAAAGACTCAGGCTCATGATGAAGACATGATGAAGACTCAGACTCATGATGAAGACATGATGAACAATCAGACTAATGATGAAGACAAGATGAAGACTCAGACTAATGGTCTTGACATGATGAAGAAATAATGAAGACTCAGACTCATGATGAAGACAGGATGAATACTCAATCTCACAGTGAAGACATGATGAAAACTCAGGCTCATGGTGAAGACATGATGAAGACTCATGCTCATGGTGAAGACATGATGAAGACTCAGGCTCACAGTGAAGACATGATGAAGACTCAGTCTCGCAGGGAAGACATGTTGAAGACATGATGAAGACTCAGGCTCACGCGAAGACATGATGAAGATTCAGGTTCATGGTGAAGACATGATGAAGACTCATGCTCACAGTGAAGACATGATGAAGACTCAGGCTCATGGTGAATACATGATGAAGGCTCATGGTGAAGACTCAGACTCATGATGAAGACATGATGAAGACTCAGACTCATGATGAAGACAGGATGAAGACTCAGACTCATGATGAAGACATGAAAAGACTCATGGGGAAGACATGATGAACACTCAGACTCATGATGAAGACATGATGAACACTCAGACTCACGATGAAGACATGATTAAGATTCAGACTCATGGTGAAGACATGATGAAGACATGATGAAGACTCAGACTCATGATGAAGACATAAAAAGACTCATGGTGAAGACATGATGAAGACTCAGACTCATGGGGAAGACATGATGAACACTCAGACTCATGATGAAGACATGCTGAAGACTCAGACTCATGGTGAAGACATGATGAAGAATCAAACTCATGATGAAGACTCAGGCTCATGATGAAGACATGATGAAGACTCAGACTCATGATGAAGACAGGATGAAGACTCAGGCTCATGGTGAATACATTATGAAGGCTCATGGTGAAGACTCAGACTCATGAGGCAAAAATGATGAAGACTCATGGTGAAGACTCAGACTCATGATGAAGACATGATGAAGACATGATGAAGACTCAGACTCATGATGAAGACATGAAAAGACTCATGGTGAAGACATGATGAAGACTCAGACTCATGGGGAAGACATGATGAACACTCAGACTCATGATGAAGACATGCTGAAGACTCAGACTCATGGTGAAGACATGATGAAGAATCAAACTCATGATGAAGACTCAGGCTCATGATGAAGACATGATGAAGACTCAGGCTCATGGTGAATACATTATGAAGGCTCATGGTGAAGACTCAGACTCATGAGGCAAACATGATGAAGACTCATGGTGAAGACTCAGACTCATGATGAAGACATCATGATTAAGCGTCTTTGGGTTTTATAAAAGCGCTATATAAATCCAATTTATTATTATTATTATTATGATGAAGACTCAGACTCATGATGAAGACATGATGAAGATTCAGACTCATGGCGAAGACATGATGAAGACATGATGAAGACTCAGACTCATGATGAAGACAGATGAAGACTCAGACTCATGATGAAGACATGCAAAGACTCATGGGGAAGACATGATGAACACTCAGACTCATGATGAAGACATGATGAACACTCAGACTCATGATGAAGACATGATGAAGATTCAGACTCATGGTGAAGACATGATGAAGACATGATGAAGACTCAGACTCATGATGAAGACAGGATGAAGACTCAGACTCATGATGAAGACATGAAAAGACTCATGGTGAAGACATGATGAAGACTCAGTCTCATGGGGAAGACATGATGAACACTCAGACTCATGATGAAGACTCAGGTTCATGATGAAGACATGATGAAGACTCAGACTCACAGGGAAGACATGTTGAAGACATGATGAAGACTCAGGCTCACGCGAAGACGTGATGAAGATTCAGGTTCATGGTGAAGACATGATGAAGACTCATGCTCATGGTGAAGACATGATGAAGGCTCATGGTGAAGACTCAGACTCATGATGCAGACATGATGAAGACCCAGGCTCAAGCAAATACATGATGAAGATTCAGGCTCACAGTGAAGACATGATGAAGACTCATGCTCATGGTGAAGACATGATGAAGACTCAGGCTCACAGTGAAGACATGATGAAGACTCATGCTCATGGTGAAGACATGATGAACAATCAGACTCATGATGAAGACAAGATGAAGACTCAGACTCATGGTGAAGACATGATGAAGAATCAGACTCATGATGAAGACATGATGAAGACTCAGACTCATGATAAAGACTCAGGCTCATGATGAAGACATGATGAAGACTCAGACTCATGATGAAGACATGATGAACAATCAGACTAATGATGAAGACAAGATGAAGACTCAGACTAATGGTCTTGACATGATGAAGAAATAATGAAGACTCAGACTCATGATGAAGACAGGATGAATACTCAATCTCACAGTGAAGACATGATGAAAACTCAGGCTCATGGTGAAGACATGATGAAGACTCATGCTCATGGTGAAGACATGATGAAGACTCAGGCTCACAGTGAAGACATGATGAAGACTCAGTCTCGCAGGGAAGACATGTTGAAGACATGATGAAGACTCAGGCTCATGCGAAGACATGATGAAGATTCAGGTTCATGGTGAAGACATGATGAAGACTCATGCTCACAGTGAAGACATGATGAAGACTCAGGCTCATGGTGAATACATGATGAAGGCTCATGGTGAAGACTCAGACTCATGATGAAGACATGATGAAGACTCAGACTCATGATGAAGACATGATGAAGATTCAGACTCATGGTGAAGACATGATGAAGACATGATGAAGACTCAGACTCATGATGAAGACAGGATGAAGACTCATGGGGAAGACATGATGAACACTCAGACTCATGATGAAGACATGATGAACACTCAGACTCACGATGAAGACATGATTAAGATTCAGACTCATGATGAAGACATGATGAAGACTCAGACTCATGATGAAGACATGATGAACACTCAGACTCATGATGAAGACATGATGAAGACTCAGACTCATGGTGAAGACATGATGAAGACATGATGAAGACTCAGGCTCACAGTGAAGACATGATGAAGACTCAGGCTTTCAGTGAAGACATGATGCAGACTCAGACTCATGGTGAAGACATGATGAAGACTCAGATTAATGATGAAGACTCGGGCTCATGATGAAGACATGATGAAGACTCAGACTCATGATGAAGACATGATGAACACTCAGACTCATGATGAAGACATGATGAAGATTCAGACTCATGGTGAAGACATGATGAAGACATGATGAAGACTCAGACTCATGATGAAGACAGGATGAAGACTCAGACTCATGATGAAGACATGAAAAGACTCATGGTGAAGACATGATGAAGACTCAGTCTCATGGGGAAGACATGATGAACACTCAGACTCATGATGAAGACTCAGGTTCATGATGAAGACATGATGAAGACTCAGACTCACAGGGAAGACATGTTGAAGACATGATGAAGACTCAGGCTCACGCGAAGACGTGATGAAGATTCAGGTTCATGGTGAAGACATGATGAAGACTCATGCTCATGGTGAAGACATGATGAAGGCTCATGGTGAAGACTCAGACTCATGATGCAGACATGATGAAGACCCAGGCTCAAGCAAATACATGATGAAGATTCAGGCTCACAGTGAAGACATGATGAAGACTCATGCTCATGGTGAAGACATGATGAAGACTCAGGCTCACAGTGAAGACATGATGAAGACTCATGCTCATGGTGAAGACATGATGAACAATCAGACTCATGATGAAGACAAGATGAAGACTCAGACTCATGGTGAAGACATGATGAAGAATCAGACTCATGATGAAGACATGATGAAGACTCAGACTCATGATGAAGACATGAAAAGACTCATGGTGAAGACATGATGAAGACTCAGTCTCATGGGGAAGACATGATGAACACTCAGACTCATGATGAAGACTCAGGTTCATGATGAAGACATGATGAAGACTCAGACTCACAGGGAAGACATGTTGAAGACATGATGAAGACTCAGGCTCACGCGAAGACGTGATGAAGATTCAGGTTCATGGTGAAGACATGATGAAGACTCATGCTCATGGTGAAGACATGATGAAGGCTCATGGTGAAGACTCAGACTCATGATGCAGACATGATGAAGACCCAGGCTCAAGCAAATACATGATGAAGATTCAGGCTCACAGTGAAGACATGATGAAGACTCATGCTCATGGTGAAGACATGATGAAGACTCAGGCTCACAGTGAAGACATGATGAAGACTCATGCTCATGGTGAAGACATGATGAACAATCAGACTCATGATGAAGACAAGATGAAGACTCAGACTCATGGTGAAGACATGATGAAGAATCAGACTCATGATGAAGACATGATGAAGACTCAGACTCATGATAAAGACTCAGGCTCATGATGAAGACATGATGAAGACTCAGACTCATGATGAAGACATGATGAACAATCAGACTAATGATGAAGACAAGATGAAGACTCAGACTAATGGTCTTGACATGATGAAGAAATAATGAAGACTCAGACTCATGATGAAGACAGGATGAATACTCAATCTCACAGTGAAGACATGATGAAAACTCAGGCTCATGGTGAAGACATGATGAAGACTCATGCTCATGGTGAAGACATGATGAAGACTCAGGCTCACAGTGAAGACATGATGAAGACTCAGTCTCGCAGGGAAGACATGTTGAAGACATGATGAAGACTCAGGCTCACGCGAAGACATGATGAAGATTCAGGTTCATGGTGAAGACATGATGAAGACTCAGGCTCATGGTGAATACATGATGAAGGCTCATGGTGAAGACTCAGACTCATGATGAAGACATGATGAAGACTCAGACTCATGATGAAGACATGATGAAGATTCAGACTCATGGTGAAGACATGATGAAGACATGATGAAGACTCAGACTCATGATGAAGACAGGATGAAGACTCAGACTCATGATGAAGACATGAAAAGACTCATGGGGAAGACATGATGAACACTCAGACTCATGATGAAGACATGATGAAGACTCAGATTAATGATGAAGACTCGGGCTCATGATGAAGACATGATGAAGACTCAGACTCATGATAGAGACATGATGAACACTCAGACTCATGATGAAGACTCAGACTCATGATGAAGACTCAGACTCTTGGTGAATACATGATGAACACTCAGACTCATGATGAAGACATGATGAAGACTCAGACTCATGATGAAGACATGATGAAGACTCAGACTCATGATCAAGACATGATGATGACTCAGGCTTATTATGGAGACATGATGAAGACTCAGACTCATGGTGAATACATGATGAACACACAGACTCATTATGAAGACATAATGAAGACTCATGATGAAGACATGATGAAGACTCAGACTCATGGTGAAGACATGATGAAGACTCCGGCTCATGGTGAAGACATGATGAAGACTCAGGCTCACAGTGAAGACATGATTAAGACTCAGGCTCATGGTGAATACATGATGAAGGCTCATGGTGAAGGCTCAGGCTCATGATGAAGACATGATGAAGTCTCAGACTCATGATGAAGACATGATGAAGACTCAGACTCATGGTGAAGACATGATGAAGACATGATGAAGACTCAGAAGAGGGTAAAAAAAGTTAAAGTGTGAACCTCCAGCAGGGCAGGTGGTGCTGTGAAGAAGGCCGACTATGGGTGCCGATGGGCGGACGGTAAAGCACCGCAAAATACACCCCATTTAAGTGTTGCCAGGGGCACAAGAAAAATCCTCCACTGGAGGGCGGGTGCTGCTGTGAAGAAGGCCGACTATGAGTGTCGATGGGCGGACGGTAAAGCACCGCAAAATACACTCCATTTAAGTGTTGCCAGGGGCACAAGAAAAATCCTCCACTGGAGGGTGGGTGGTGCTGCTGTGAAGAAGGCCGACTATGAGTGTCGATGGGCGGACGGTAAAGCACCGCAAAATACACCACATTTTAGTGTTGCCAGGGGCACAAGAAAAATCCTCCACTGGAGGGTGGGTGGTGCTGCTGTGAAGAAGGCCGACTATGAGTGTCGATGGGCGGACGGTAAAGCACCGCAAAATACACCCCATTTAAGTGTTGCCAGGGGCACAAGAAAAATCCTCCACTGGAGGGTGGGTGGTGCTGCTGTGAAGAAGGCCGACTATGAGTGTCGATGGGCGGAAGGTAAAGCACCGCAAAATACACCCTCTTTAAGCTACCCAGGGGCACGAGATTCTTGAGGGTGTGATCATCTGGGTTTAGTCCGTGGGGGAGTGCTTAAGTTCGGGGGCCCGGGGACCCAAGGTGCGCGAGGTTCTGGAGGTACGCATGTCAGGGAGAGATCCTGGAGCTCCTTAGTCCGAGTTTTGGGGCTCTTGGAGCGGCCACAGAGAGGTGCTTTCCCCGGTGTATTTCATGGAAGTCTGAAATAGCCTGTTTGCTCATGTCAGGGAGAGATCCTGGAGCTCCTCAGTCCGTGTTTTGGGGCTCTTGGAGCGGCCCCGAAGAGGTGCCTTTGTCGGTGTACCTAATGGGTAATAAAGCCACTCTAAACAGGTCGTCAAATGTGAATGAAATGGACAGATTCCTGTACATTTCAATCACTTTTGATGGGAGTCGTCAGGTGTGATTGAAATGTACAGAGTGCTTGAGTCATCTGGTGTGTTTGAAAGGGCCATATCTCCCTTAAATTCCCATTAATCTTACCCAGCTTTCACACACTAATGCATGGGTAATACAGCCATGTGCACCCTGTGTTTAAAGTAATCTTACCCGGCTTTTAGACACTAAATCCGGGGTAACAAAGTCACCCTGTACGCGTCGTCAAATGTGAATGAAATGGACAGATTCCTGTACATTTCAATCACTTTTGATGGGAGTATTCTGGTGTGGATGGAAATGCCCATATCTCCCTTAAATTGCCATTAATCTTACCCAGCTTTCACACACTAATTAATGGGTAACACAGCCATGTGCACCCTGTGTTTAAAGTAATTTTACCCAGCTTTTAGACACTAATTCCTGGGTAACAAAGTCACCCTGCTCGGGTCGTCAAATGTGAATGAAATGGACAGATTCCTGTACATTTCAATCACTTTTGATGGGAGTATTCTGGTGTGGATGGAAATGCCCATATCTCCCTTAAATTGCCATTAATCTTACCCAGCTTTCACACACTAATTAATGGGTAACACAGCCATGTGCACCCTGTGTTTAAAGTAATTTTACCCAGCTTTTAGACACTAATTCCTGGGTAACAAAGTCACCCTGCTCGGGTCGTCAAATGTGAATGAAATGGACAGATTCCTGTACATTTCAATCACTTTTGATGGGAGTATTCTGGTGTGGATGGAAATGCCCATATCTCCCTTAAATTGCCATTAATCTTACCCAGCTTTCACACACTAATTAATGGGTAACACAGCCATGTGCACCCTGTGTTTAAAGTAATTTTACCCAGCTTTTAGACACTAATTCCTGGGTAACAAAGTCACCCTGCTCGGGTCGTCAAATGTGAATGAAATGGACAGATTCCTGTACATTTCAATCACTTTTGATGGGAGTATTCTGGTGTGGATGGAAATGCCCATATCTCCCTTAAATTGCCATTAATCTTACCCAGCTTTCACACACTAATTAATGGGTAACACAGCCATGTGCACCCTGTGTTTAAAGTAATTTTACCCAGCTTTTAGACACTAATTCCTGGGTAACAAAGTCACCCTGCTCGGGTCGTCAAATGTGAATGAAATGGACAGATTCCTGTACATTTCAATCACTTTTGATGGGAGTATTCTGGTGTGGATGGAAATGCCCATATCTCCCTTAAATTGCCATTAATCTTACCCAGCTTTCACACACTAATTCATGGGTAACACAGCCATGTGCACCCTGTGTTTAAAGTAATTTTACCCAGCTTTTAGACACTAATTCCTGGGTAACAAAGTCACCCTGCTCGGGTCGGATAACCGACTTCCCGCTATGCATTGAAGTCCGATACATGGACCCCGTACACTAGGTAGACCGCGGCCGGTCGTGAATGTCCAACCAGTGTACCCTCTGGTCCCTAGGGTATGTCTATATAACCGACTTCCCGCTATGCATTGAAGTCCGATACATGGACCCCGTACACTAGGTAGACCGCGGCCGGTCGTGAATGTCCAACCAGTGTACCCTCTGGTCCCTAGGGTATGTTAGTTACACCTGTGTATGACACCAAAGTCAGAAAATAGCCAGGAGTTTCCAGATCACCCCAGTACTCTACTATTTCATCTGTTAAGGTGGTGGACCCGTTCAAATCCAGTTTTGGATAATCTTCCGTGGTTCCATCCCATTTCAAAGTGCTGTTTGACGCTCGGCGTAACCCTCGGGCGCACACTCAATCGTCCAATCATAGAGCTTGAGGGCTATCACAGGGTTTGTCAAGCGAAGCGGAGAGAATACTTACTTCTGGGTGTAATATTCTCTAAAGCAACTACTATGAGCTGCTCCGACCCTCGGTCCTGACGGACTCCAACTTGTGTTTATTAATCAATCAAATAAATAAACACAAGGATAATTGTGTCTTACTGTTGAGTAAATAACAGTGTGTGGTTTAGAAAATAATACAAAATTAGAAGGAAAAAACGATGAAATAATACAGATTTCAGTATTCTGAGCCCCTACTCTCCCCATAACTGACGGCAACAAAAGTCCTACATTATTCAATTAAAATAAAGAAGTAAAAGCAATAAGTGTGGCTTGATATTGAGCTAGACAAAGGTTGATAAACGCTGTGAGAATGGATCTGCGGAGAGCATTTCGCCGCAATCCCAACTCGTCTATTACCAACATTCAGGGAGCTCTATGCAAGTCAATGGGACGCCCTGCCCGTTAAAAACTGACTCTCAAGGGGTACCCTGTGCGTAATATGGTGACGGGGAGGGGCCCTGACCGCCCGTCAACATGTGACGGGTTGGGAGTGAGAATGTATTGCTTTATTGCTAGCAGCAAGGCAACAAAGCTTCTGTGTCAAATATGCAAAGCTTAGGTCATTTTGCTTTGCATGCTGGGTAAAAAAGTAGGGCCCATGGTGGAAAAGGGGCCCATGTCCAGGGCCTTTTTTCCAGTTAATCCCAATCCATCATATGCGGCCACCTTAGAAAAAGCTCTGTACACAACTTATTTTTTCTGAGGGCACTGTCTTTTTATGAGGGTTATGGTGTTCCACTCCGAACGGAAAACATGGTTAAGCACAGTGGTCAGTAAGCATTGTGTATTTCAGCAGACAAACAGACATGTGTGTTAAATCAAGGTAAAGGTTCATTATCCCAAAGCAAAGATTACAGTTAACATTGCTTAGAGGTGGTCAGATAACTTGCATGTTAATGCAATCCTTAAAAATAAACAGACACTGACTCTGGGTAGGGGGACGGGGGACGTCAATGAGAAAGCTTCCTTATAGGCTTACTTGAGGCCTAGTGAAAGCTGGTGTCCATCCACTCATGGTCGCCACTTTAGAAGAATGACAGTACTTGAAAGGATAGGTTTGCTGTCCAATTAAAGGAAGGGAGGTTGCTAAAAAGATACATGTTGATAAGTATGTGCTGTACACATGGTGATGCCACACACATTGCCATTGGTCTGACATCTCAGCCACCACAATAACTTATCAGCTCACTTTTTATCGACCCTTCATGAACACCTACATTCATAAATATAGCACCGCATTTTCAACATTCCAGAAAAACATGCACAGGCTGCCAGTCCAGGCATCTTAGAGATCAAGACAACACCACACTATCCTCAGATGGATTGATCGTCTATTTTAAAGATTCATCACTTTGAATAATGAAAGGTTCCCCAGGCCTCAAAGAGATTATTGCCTGTGTTGTAGATTTATTTTAGAATTACTATGTGATCTGGTGTTCAAAGATTCATCTTCTCCTGGCCAAAAGTCTGATTCATTATGAAAGTCCATTACATAGGACACTCACTGGTCTTTACAGTGTGAAGTCAGATCCATTGGGGAAATGAGACAGCGTTGCATTGGCTTGACCAAGTTGCTTATTTTCTTTAATACGTCATAACTTTGATACATGTGTTGAATCAATTTGTACATGATATTTGGATCAAAGCAAACCATGGGAATAATGATCTGTATCTTAGAATTGACAGCTCTATATTTGTAGATTGCATTGGAGATCAAAGTGATGGCGGCGGAGACACCTAAAATAAAGAAATCTGAAGACGTCAATCCTTTGAAACAGATCAGATGTCGTAAAACAAAGAGGCTGAGTATTTCTCACATCTCCACATTCTGATGGGCAGAACCGTGACACAGAGACACATGTTTCTGCCCTCTGGATCCTTCTTTCACTGAGCAGGGCCTTCCTCTGTATGCCAGTCCTTTCATCACCGTGCAAGATGAAAGTGTCAGGGTTCCAAAATGGTGAAAAGGTCAGCAAATTAACACATTGTTGCCGCAAAGTCAATACACCACAGAAATGAAAGGAATGCTATCGCTCACTCTCTTATACCTCATTCACACCAACGCAACTCCGGTTCAAGCGTGCTAGAGCTTTTCAGGTTCAGAACCGGTTCTTCAGTTTAGCTCCGGCTCTTTTCACACCGCCCAGAGTCCAACTGGTGCTGCGTCATTGCGTCATTGCGTCATGACGTAACCTCTTGCGTGCCTGCTTCATAAAGCCAAACCGCGCGGAAACCCCTCACAGCTCACACCGACAACAACAACAATGGCCAATTGTGCTCCAGCTTCCTCTGCACCTCTTCGGAAGACCAGATTCCCAGCAGGTAGCTGGTCTCTTCAGTGGACCACTGCTGCTTGTTAAGTTTCTCCATCGTTGTGTGCACACTGGATAAAACGCGGGCTTTTTGTTGTTGTTCAGGAGTTGATCCCGCCCCTGCCCCCGCCTTGACGTAAGCGTGACGATGCTTTTGCTCCAGCCGGACGTAAAAAAACGGTCAAATGACTGGCACCAGCGGCTACCAAACAAAAATTATTAAATTACAGCCTGTCCTCCTCCAAAAAACGACCAAGTAGGTCGATTGTTCAGCAGCTTATTACGACCTATAGTCACGTTTTAAAGGGGACCTATCATGCTAAATGCACTTTTGCACGTCTTTTATACATGAACATGTGTCCCTGGTGTGTCAGGGAACTAACCAAGTGTCAGAAAACACAACCCTCTCTCTTTTCCTCCATACACAAATCTCTAAAAACGGGGCTGCAACGGATCTGATACAGACTGATCCAGATTTGAAATTGTTCTGACGTCAGAAACAAGGAGCTCCGCCTATATGGGCACCTCTCCACCTATCAGGGGAATGAGAGGTTGCGTGGCACGGTAACAGCATGGTAACAGCATGGTAACATGACGTTCATGCCTCGCCCCCTCCTTTGCAGGGGGGCGTGGTCAGCTGCAGCTCATTTGACACAGAATCAGCCCTTGTGAAGACAGGGCTGGAATACAGCAAATAGAGTGAAATGAGGCTAAAATGCATGATCTGTTTGGTATTTTGTAAAAAAAACTTCACATACATGTTTTATATAGGTATGGCCCTACAATATATTATTCAAATATAGCATGATAGGTCCACTTTAAAGTTTAGCACCTCGAGTGGTCGTGTAAGAAACAACAATTTGCGGCATATGGGCTGATGATCCCGTGATTGCAAACGCTCCGGAGGGTCGTATATTCACAAATAACCCTCTCTGGAAAATCCTAAATTGAATAATATTTTGGCCATTAAAATGCTTTTTGATTTGATTTTAGTGAGTATATTGTACTTTTAGAATCTACGTCCAGTGGATGTGTAGGATCTATAGTTTGATAGATATTACGAAGATAATTTGAGGTCTCGCCAGAAGAATGTGTATATACGACGTCTTTCCCCCTATTAATTTCTATTGACGGCAGCATCCATTTAAGGCGTCAACCCTCACAGGGTGAAAACTGTTTTTTCCGGTCTCGAAGTTTTCGTAATAAAACCGGAAGTATTCCCCTCACTGTCAAATTATTTTACAGTGATATATGCAGTACTCATCCACTAAAACACATCAGTTTATCCTTGTTAATTACACAACATTGATTGGTTTAAATGGTGTACAATGCAACCTTCGATTCGGAGAAACAAATACCCAAATAACAAAGTCAATCAAGTCGCTTCAGCTGATTCAAAATGCTGCGGCTCGTGTACTAACCAGAGTTAGGAGAAGGGACCACATTACTCCTGTTCTGGCTGCCTTACACTGGCTCCCTATAGAACACAGGATAGAATTTAAAATTCTTCTTCTCGCCTACAAAGCCCTTAATGGGCAGGCGCCATCTTACCTTAAAGAACTCATTATACCCTACTGTCCTACTAGGCATTGCGTTCCAAGAATGCAGGGTTGTTGGTTGTTCCTAGAGTCTCTAAAAGTACAATGGGAGCCAGAGCCTTTTCTTATCAAGCTCCACATTTGTGAATCAGCTTCCAGTTTGTGTTCGGGCGGCAGACACCCTATCCGTTTTTAAGAGTGCGCTTAAGACCTTCCTTTTTGATAAAGCTTATAGTTAGGGCTGATTAGATTCAGCCCCTAGTTTTGCTGATATAGGCTTAGTTTGTCGGGGACATCTTACTTCTTCCTTCTCTCTGTCTATACCTGTGTACTCTCATGTTCCGATTAACCCAGCTTCCCCAAAATGTCTTTCTTTTTGGGGTCTATATATGCTGGGATCCGGAGTCATGGATGATCCTGCGGTCTTGTGTCCTGGATCGCGAGCGCTGGATCTTGAGTCGTGGCTGTGGTCCTGGATCATCGGTCCTGGATGGATATCCTCGTGGATTCATCTTCCTATTATACACACATGCATTTCCAAACATTTGGACTACCTATGTTGCAAATGTATTATCTTTTCAATTTACACACGGCATCTATTGCACGTCTGTCCGTCCTGGGAGAGGGATCCCTCCTCTGTTGCTCTCCCTGAGGTTTCTCTCCCATTTTTTCCCTTTAAACTGGGTTTTCTTTGGAAGTTTTTCCTTGTACGATGTGAGGGTCTAAGGACAGAGGGTGTCGTATTGTCATACTGATATTCTGTACACACTGTGAAGACCACTGAGACAAATGTAACATTTGTGATATTGGGCTATATAAATAAACATTGATTGATTGATTGATTGATACCCATAATCCTCAGCTATCGTTTGGGACTACAACATCCGCTTTGCTTGACAAACCCCGTGATTAGCTCTGTGATTGGATGTTGGATTGGCAGTGTGCCAAGGTTACTGTGAGCGTCAAACAGCTCTTTGAAATGGAATGAAACCACTAGACTATCCAAAACTGGATTTGAACACCCAAAGCTTTTTTCTTATTCAAAAGAAGACCTTAACTTAAAGTGTTCTTTAATGTTTAAATAAAGCCTTATTAGTTTGTCTGTTTTGCACATCCTCCTGTTAATATCTTTGGACGTCCTGCACTAAACTGTTTGATTGTAGAGATCACTACAGTATCTTCTTGATATCTTCTATTCTATATTTCTATCATTGACCTTCTACTTTCCCCCTATTTTGTATGTAGGCTACTCTTAATATTAGAAATTTTTAATCACTTATAATTAATGCTGTCAAAATTATCACGTTAACGGCGGTAATTAATTTTTTGAATTAATTGCATTAAAATATTTAACGCATTTAACGCATGTGCAGAATGGCCCGCCCCTATGGAGGACGGAACATGACTTAAGTATAAATAGATAAATAAATGTGTAAATAAATGTATGAAGAAATACAGGAATAAATAAATAAATACGTAAATAAATAAATAAATACAGGAATAAATAAATACAGGAATAAATAAATGATGAAATAAATACAGAAATAAATAAATGTTGAAATTAATATACAAATAAATGTATAAATAAATAAAAGTCGAAAATAAAACAGAAGACACGTTATTATATATATTTCATTTATTTCTACATTTACTCGACATACATTTATTTATTTATGTATTTATGTGTCCGTATGCTAATGAGGTGGGCGGTCCTAACCTCAGTCTGAAGCAGGATTCGCCAATTGTTGGAGCCAGGCAGAAGCAATAGATTCGTGGCAAGTCACATCTATAAATTCTGTGTACAGTGTATACCCACGGCAACTCGCTAATAATGGCTTCGGCTGGAAGGGCGCTGGCAGACCTTCTGCGGGATGTGGCTAACCAGCTTGAAAACTGTAAGTGACTCATGTTTTGGTCTAGACTGACATGACAATGTAAAAAAACTGATCTGTATGTTAAAATGCCAATGTACAGTTTTGTACCCAATGTGGCGCTATGTTATGTTTTGTGCAGCACCAAGGACCGCTAACGCGCCAGTTTCGCCTCCTCCTCCTCCTCCTCCTCCTCCTCCTCCTCATCCGGTACATAACGGGACTCCCAGACACCCAGTGGACGGTAGGTCTTTGCATAAAACTATTTTTAATGCAAATCAGATCAGTTTATATCACCAATGACAAGTTATTTGATTCAGTTTCTGTCCACCAGCTTGAAGGGATCATTATATTTATAGTGTGTGATGCTAATGCCAAGCAACATTTTCCCCCTGGATTCTCGTTGAATCATTATTTCCATGCACTCAATATTGCTTATCTCCTTAACTTGATCCTAGCCGAAGTTTCAAGACTGTTTGGCCCCTACATGGGAGGGAGGAGGACAGCAGGGCCGCAAACCCTTTCTGGTCCTGCACACCTGCATTCTTATACCCATCTATTCTGTTGCCTTGAGGACAAGAATGCAGCCTTAGTCCCCAACCGATACGCCAAAGAAAGACTCGCTGCTGCTGGCTTAGGGGAAAAACGGCTCACATTTAAAGGTCTGTCAGTCATTAGAATGGCGATTATCAATCGCTCTTTCATTTTCCGTGTATTTTTTATGGTAAATGTACATTTGTGATATATAAATATATTGAGTACAATCATAACATTATCTTTATGTTAGATCTCTTATGTGTATCATCTATTTCTAGGCAGCCATACAGATTCAAATGAATTCCTCGAATTCTTGATAGATGCCTATCCAAAACTGCGGAATGGTGGCGGTTTCGAGTTGCTAAACATATCTGGCACTACGAGAAGTCACCACTTGATTGTGATCCCCTGTCCCAATGAGGGTTACTATGTCAGATATTTGAAGGACCCTCAGACCCAGATTGGCCATTCTACGGTTTTCATTAGACCAATGCAAAGAACCCTGAATTTGGACCCTGTAAGTTCCTCACTTCTATAGTGGTGTCACAATATTAAAGTGGAATCTGTGACTTACAGTAACATAATTGTTCGCTTGTGATGTAGTTTAAAACTATTTTGTTTACAGGCACGTCGATCAGAAGGCGACAACGTGTTCATTGGACCAAATCAGAAATGTGTCATCTGTGGAGAGGAGTTCCCCTTTAGCAGAATCAAGGATCACAGCAATAACTGCATGAACTAAACATCACATTGGCCAGGCACACTGCACCTGCATGTGTAGACACACAATAACCAATAAGCATAAGGCTGTGGGATGCTGCAAATGCATGTAAAACATTTTGACATATCAGCACATCTGAGGTTTTATAATTATGGGGCCAGATATCAGTACTTGTTGTTCCAACAATCCCTCTGTAATGCCATATTTTGCTGTTCTCTATAAAGATATACATTCTGGATGTTGGTTTTGAGGAAAAGTAACATTTGGTTTCCTGTCATTCTATTTATATGCCCATCTTTTTCTAGAGTGCGATATGTAATGTAAAGTATACTAGACCGAGTAACAGAAATGACCTCTTTTTACACTAGACCATCACAGAGCAGCGGTGAGGTAGGGATTGAGTTGACCACTGAAAGGGCCTCCGGAAGTCACGTTAGATCTGAAAGCACGTTCACAGGAGCACAGGGACACGAGACAACAAGGGCCAGCACAGGGACATGCGACAACAAGGGCCAGCACAGGGACATGAGACGACAAGGGCCAGCACAGGGACATGAGACAACAAGGGCCAGCACAGGGACATGCGACAACAAGGGCCAGCACAGGGACATGAGACGACAAGGGCCAGCACAGGGACATGAGACGACAAGGGCCGGCACAGGGACATGAGATGACAAGGGCCGGCACAGGGACATGAGACGACAAGGGCCGGCACAGGGACATGAGACAACAAGGGACGGCACAGGGACATGAGATAACAAGGGACGGCACAGGGACATGAGACGACAAGGGACGGCACAGGGACATGAGATAACAAGGGCCGGCACAGGGACATGAGACAACAAGGGCCAGCACAGGGACATGCGACAACAAGGGCCAGCACAGGGACATGAGACGACAAGGGCCAGCACAGGGACATGAGACAACAAGGGCCAGCACAGGGACATGAGACAACAAGGGACGGCACAGGGACATGAGATAACAAGGGACGGCACAGGGACATGAGACGACAAGGGACGGCACAGGGACATGAGATAACAAGTGCCAGCACAGGGACATGAGACAACAAGGGCCAGCACAGGGACATGCGACAACAAGGGCCAGCACAGGGACATGAGACGACAAGGGCCAGCACAGGGACATGAGACAACAAGGGCCAGCACAGGGACATGCGACAACAAGGGCCAGCACAGGGACATGAGACGACAAGGGCCAGCACAGGGACATGAGACAACAAGGGCCGGCACAGGGACATGAGACAACAAGGGACGGCACAGGGACATGAGATAACAAGGGACGGCACAGGGACATGAGACGACAAGGGACGGCACAGGGACATGAGATAACAAGTGCCAGCACAGGGACATGAGACAACAAGGGCCAGCACAGGGACATGAGATAACAAGGGACGGCACAGGGACATGAGACGACAAGGGACGGCACAGGGACATGAGATAACAAGTGCCAGCACAGGGACATGAGACAACAAGGGCCAGCACAGGGACATGAGACAACAAGGGCCAGCACAGGGACATGAGATAACAAGGGACGGCACAGGGACATGAGACGACAAGGGACGGCACAGGGACATGAGATAACAAGTGCCAGCACAGGGACATGAGACAACAAGGGCCAGCACAGGGACATGCGACAACAAGGGCCAGCACAGGGACATGAGACGACAAGGGCCAGCACAGGGACATGAGACAACAAGGGCCAGCACAGGGACATGCGACAACAAGGGCCAGCACAGGGACATGAGACGACAAGGGCCGGCACAGGGACATGAGACGACAAGGGCCGGCACAGGGACATGAGATGACAAGGGCCGCACAGGGACATGAGACGACAAGGGCCGGCACAGGGACATGAGACAACAAGGGACGGCACAGGGACATGAGATAACAAGGGACGGCACAGGGACATGAGAAGACAAGGGACGGCACAGGGACATGAGATAACAAGGGCCGGCACAGGGACATGAGACAACAAGGGCCAGCACAGGGACATGCGACAACAAGGGCCAGCACAGGGACATGAGACGACAAGGGCCAGCACAGGGACATGAGACAACAAGGGCCAGCACAGGGACATGCGACAACAAGGGCCAGCACAGGGACATGAGACGACAAGGGCCAGCACAGGGACATGCGACAACAAGGGCCAGCACAGGGACATGAGACGACAAGGGCCAGCACAGGGACATGAGACAACAAGGGCCAGCACAGGGACATGCGACAACAAGGGCCAGCACAGGGACATGAGACGACAAGGGCCAGCACAGGGACATGAGACAACAAGGGCCGGCACAGGGACATGAGACAACAAGGGACGGCACAGGGACATGAGATAACAAGGGACGGCACAGGGACATGAGACGACAAGGGACGGCACAGGGACATGAGATAACAAGTGCCAGCACAGGGACATGAGACAACAAGGGCCAGCACAGGGACATGAGATAACAAGGGACGGCACAGGGACATGAGACGACAAGGGACGGCACAGGGACATGAGATAACAAGTGCCAGCACAGGGACATGAGACAACAAGGGCCAGCACAGGGACATGCGACAACAAGGGCCAGCACAGGGACATGAGACGACAAGGGCCAGCACAGGGACATGAGACAACAAGGGCCAGCACAGGGACATGCGACAACAAGGGCCAGCACAGGGACATGAGACGACAAGGGCCAGCACAGGGACATGAGACGACAAGGGCCGGCACAGGGACATGAGATGACAAGGGCCAGCACAGGGACATGAGACGACAAGGGCCGGCACAGGGACATGAGACAACAAGGGACGGCACAGGGACATGAGATAACAAGGGACGGCACAGGGACATGAGACGACAAGGGACGGCACAGGGACATGAGATAACAAGGGCCGGCACAGGGACATGAGACGACAAGGGACGGCACAGTGACATGAGACAACAAGGGCCAGCACAGGGACATGAGACAACAAGGGACGGCACAGGGACATGAGACAACATGGGACGGCACAGGGACATGAGACAACAAGGGACGGCACAGGGACATGAGACAACAAGGGACGGCACAGGGACATGAGACAACATGGGACGGCACAGGGACATGAGACAACAAGGGACGGCACAGGGACATGAGACAACAAGGGACGGCACAGGGACATGAGACAACAAGGGCCAGGACAGGGACATGAGACAACAAGGGCCAGGAACACAAGACACTCGGTGCCACCTCAGGAAAGGTTGCCTTCTCCTGAGGTGGTGGACATGGATCCCACTGAGGAAAGTGGCTTCTCTGGTGTGTAACATCCTTTATTAAGTACATCATGTATTGCAATAAGTTGTTGCTCTCTACATTTCTCTTGATCCAATATTCATTTGGAAACCTTTTCAACTATTTTTAGATTGGACAATAGCGCCAGATCCCACAGAGGCAGCAAAGATGTTTAAAGAAGACATTTTAAGCCAGCATTCAGCTGGAACATCCTCGTGTGTTACTATGGATCTTGGAGACAGTGCAGAGGAAAGGGAAAGAGCAGTCCTTACTTTTTATAAGAAGGCAGATGTTGAGAGGGCGTGCCCCTTGACATGCACACTTAAGGGTCATTCGGTTACAAACAAAACCTAAGATCAAAAAATGAACAAACCATATTCTCGTTAAACTGTCTGGAGTGTGTGTTTACATTTGTCAGGAGATCCAGCGATTGGTGATGGTGTGACTCGACATTTCTTTGCAACCATCATGTCAAAACTTCAGGCTGGTTTTGAGATGAAGTTTGGGAAGTAAATATTGACTATGGCTGATCGCTGGGTCCCAGCCACTAAGTTATGTGTGTGTCCCAGTTCCAGGCTGAACACAGACCTGTCCCTGAACCCCAGAGAACAAAACGTTTCCTAAAACCTGATGTGATTGTCCCTGCTGTGAACATGTAGGTTTCCACAGGATCAACCAGTATCCAGTGGCGCTTTGATCATTCCTTTACTAATGCTTTGTGATTGTTGAGTATCTGTCCTTTACTTTACTATCAATTTACTTTGACTGTTTTCCTATATTTGAAGTGCCTGGAGGAACTCTTCTTTTCGAAGGAGAACAAGATCATCTGATTCCTCCACTCCTCATCTCCTTTTGGAGTGACTTCTTTGTTGTTGCTGGCCGAATGATTGGACATTCATTCCTCCATGACGGGCCATGCCTTGGTGGACTGAGCCCAGCTGTCCCGCATGTGCTCTTTGGTGGATCCCCAAGTGGCTGTGGACTGTGTTGACCTTGATATCCGTGAGACAATCAAGTTGGTATGTTCAATTTGTTTCTAACCTATTTTATTATTCAACCTTTGGATATTATTTATTTAGCTGATCTACTTTCAGATACTGTTAACATCAAGTGGCTACACGTGGCACCAGCAGGGGTTACTGAAGCATTATTAAACACCATATATTAAATATCATTAGAACACTTACAGGTGTCCTCCTAAAAGATGTTTTTTGACAAAACATAGCTTTTACAGGTGACCAACTACTAACATGCTGATTATAAGTTAAACTTCTTATGTTGTATCAAAGTTGAATGTTTATACAAGTATTGAGAAATTAACGATTCTTATCAAATTCATTCTACTTGCCATTATTAGCTGGAGGGAACAGCAGAATTATCATCAGAAGGAAAGAAGCTCACAATGAGTTGGCACTGGGATTTGCCTGGAGTCCCATGTGACAACAGGAGATGGCTATTTGATCAACCGAGTATTCTGCACTTAGCAGGTCATATGAATCAGACTGTCTAATCACAGTTGAAGTTTTGAAGTAGGACCTAATTTTGGCATATCACATTTGAGCTTTCTTGTTAAATACATATGTGGATGTTAATACGTGTATTAAAACATGCTTATTGGGCTATTGGATCAATCAGGGCTGCTTTGCTTTTCCACTGGGATGCACATATTGTCCAGGTCCTTGGAAGAACCTCCAGACGAGTCAAGCCGTTACGAAGGGGTTTAAAAGAGACACTGATCTGGCCTCTGCTGACGGAGAGGAAAGACACGGTTCCCCTTCTCTTTCCAAGAGCATCTGATCTGCAGTGCACACCACGTGATCTCAGGCTGCTCAGTCAAATCCTTCCTCCTAACTCACAGGGGTTAGACATTGGGTTTATTTACTACTCTCAGACCTCCATTGCTTTAAGTTTATTATCACAAACATTCACATACGCAAACATATTTTAAATGAAATGATGCTACTTGCTGCTTAAAATGAGCTAAACCAATAGAACAACTGTATCTTTAGACTACTCTGCTGCTACACAGCACAACCTGCTCCTTTCAAAACTAAATCCGTCAGATGGTCTTGGAGAAGACAAAGTGGCCCACACAGGATGAGGATGAAGACAGTGAAGTCTCTTTGGAGGATTCCTGTAGGCTCGCAGGATTCCTGCGCAGTTATTGAGATGGGTAAAACAACGTCTTCAAGCCTTGTTTACTGAAAGTTTGTAATTATTATAACGAAAGCTGCGCTTCCTCTGTTTTTATGTTTAACCGTGGATTTTCAGCTACAGTAACAATCCAAAGCGTAATTTAAGTAACATTATTGTTATTTAACTATCAACTGAAAGCAATTATAATAAAATTAATGTATTCTCTGTTGTATAAAGCATCTCCCCTTATCCTTGGGAAACTTGTGCAGTTCTGGATAGGATGGAACGTGCTTCCTAGTCATGGCCTGGATGTGACCGTGTGGAGAGCAGCTTCCCCAGCTCTTCCACATGCTTTCACCAGCTGAAACGTCCAGGACATTACAAAGAGTACTGTGCGTTTGAAAGGGACATTCTTGCTGCTATCTGGAGCACTGAAACTGGGTTCGGAACGGTCTGAAGAGAGAGACGGACACACCTTAGTACTTGTGTAAGATTTGTTGTCTTTTCTTTGGCCGGCCAAAAATGTATGTTTTCAGAGAGGAAAAAAACTCAGTTAATGCCTATACTCCGGCCAGTTTGTGTAACACTGACAATATAGATAAACATGCTTTCCTTGTTATTGCACATAACAAAGAAAGCATGTTTATCTTTATATATTTTCAAAGTTTTAAATTGATATTGGCTACAAAATGTTCATTAACCGTAACAAATGCATATTTCTTGATGCATTACAGTAAGTGTTGATTCACAAGCATATGGTTCAATGCAACACATGTTTAAAATGACTATTGCACGTAATTTCATTACCGTTTAATTTGTATTGTATTAAAATCTTGGTACCAGCGTCTTCATGTAACTCAGTCAAATATTGTCACCTAATCGTCCTAGTCGAAACTTTAAAAGACTACATTTCCCACAGCAACAGCCTTTTGATACACACACATTTACTGTAGCATTTCAGTCAATAAGCCCACTGTTTGTACATAGACATTCCACACATTGGACAGAGGGCCATCAGGGGCTGGAAGTCTTTCCACTTCCTGGTCAGTCAGTGAACGTTGCAGCTGAACTTCAGGAACCACAACGTGAGGCTGGCGATGAGTTCATGGTCCAGTCAACTCCAAACTCAATGTCAACCTGCAATTGCAAGAGCTAAAGTTAGAGTCAACCAAAATCAAAGTTTTAATATATTTGTCAGTTAATTCATTTCATATTACCTAAAGTGTTGTATCATCTCCTGGAATTCCTGATGAATGTCTCATGGACAGCTATGACATCAATCAGATAACTAGAGAGAGCAGAAAGCCCTGATGTATCGTTATCTTCCTTAACCGCTTGTTCTGGTTGATCACAGCATTTTAGAAACACCTCATAGAAGTGTTTAAAGTGCAGATGATGCAGAATAAAATAATTCCATCACATTCAGTTTCCTCGACAACAGGCCACTATGTGTTACAACGTGCTACTATATAGCACGCTGTATTATTTGTTTTAAACAGTTTGTGTAATGACAGAAAAAGTGGGTATTAGTGTTACCATGGTCCCATGTAGGAAAGTAAAGTCAAAATAAAGCTATTGAATACAATCAAACCTGTATAGGTTCCTGCTGGGCCTCACGCTCATGGCGAGTCCACAGTTGCAGTGGGGACCGGTTTCCCTCAGTGCTTAGTCGGTGGCAGTTCCAGCCTTGCTGGAATAACTGCAGGTGCTTCTGTATGTGTGTGTAGCATCGAGATGCACTGCACAGTCAGGATGGAGAAGGCCTTCTCTCTCTAGGTTGAAAAACATTGTGTAGAAGAGATGCAGCGCTCCCACATAAACGTCTCTCCAGAGCCTTTCTATCCTTTTGAGGAAAAAGGAAGGAAAACCTTTAGTCTGCTAAGTGAACAAAACAAATAACATACATGCCAAATATCACCTTCCACCTATACCATAAATCATGGTAAGTACATTTAGAATTGAATTACATTAATTAGAAGCTAAGCATTAACATGTTTGCTGATTTTAATAGGAACATGTTCCTGATTAAGTGGCAAGTGCACAATAATGCCTCTGGAAAAAAGCTGGAAGTTGGATTTAGCAAACAACATTTTGCTTGAGCAAAGTTCATCAAACTTGGGTGAGGTTTTTCTACTGTAAGCTTTGTTGAAACTGGATCAGGAAATATATCAGCTGAACATATGGATGTATAAAAAAGACGGACTAATGCCATATGTATGCCACATTAACTGCTGTGGTTCAATATTAATGTAAGCTTCTCTTGACTGGAAAATACATTCAAAATCCAAGTTCCAACAGTAATTTGCCCAGTCATGCAACGTGCTGGGACTTCCACTAAATAGATGTTTGAAAAATATTGTTATCCTTCTTGTCAAATTATACAGTTGGTGTCATAATTATAGTGTTTGTATTAGAGAAATATAACTTTTTTATTTCTATGATTTTATCTCACAGAGGAAGACGAACAAAAAATTAATAATAGCTAAAGACATATAGTTGACATTGCAATCTTTACCAAAGACTTCATTTGATAAAAATGTGACTTGAAGTTTAAGGTACCTTTGATTATGGACACTCCTGCCAGCCATGTGTGAATTCCTGTTCTCTCCTCGGTTTGCCACCATGTGGCAACGTCAACATGTTCTCCACCTGGATGGATATCCTCGTGGATTCATCTTCCTATTATACACACATGCATTTCCAAACATCTGGACTACCTATGTTGCAAATGTATTATCTTTTCAATTTACACACGGCATCTATTGCACGTCTGTCCGTCCTGGGAGAGGGATCCCTCCTCTGTTGCTCTCCCTGAGGTTTCTCCCATGTTCCCTTTAAACTGGGTTTTCTTTGGAAGTGTTTTCCTTGTACGATGTGAGGGTCTAAGGACAGAGGGTGTCGTATTGTCATACTGATATTCTGTACACACTGTGAAGACCACTGAGACAAATGTAACATTTGTGATATTGGGCTATATAAATAAACATTGATTGATTGATGTTGATGATTGACCTTTATCTGACCTCACACGTGATGGCACACCGTAGACATTGGCAGCTTCCAAAAAGCTTCTTAAAACTGTTGCTGCCCGATTGTTGGTGGCAGCACTCAAGTACACGATGAGACGACTAAAGTCGTCAATACCACCATGCACAACAAAACGCCACCTAAAGGGATATGTATAGGCACACATTAAGGTCAATCTACTAATGTATGTACAGACATGTACACATTTAAAAGGCCTTATCCTACTAAAAGTTATAATTACAAAACATAAATCATCTTAATTTTGATAGTAAAAGTAATTTGCATGCAGAGGAATTTGGTGCAATTAATCATTTGATACATTTCATTTATATTTGTATTTATATTTCTTCTTGCAGTGTTTTAACTTGTTTTTATGTCTACATAATATTGTATGTTGCATTGTTAGAGGAGACTGAGACTTCAGATTTTCATAACCAACCAATAAAAAAAGCTATCATGCATATGACAAAAAAGCCTTTGAATCTTGAAGGCTGGTTTGCATTGAAGCTGATTGATTATCACACTTTAGATGGGGCCCATCTTGTGTAACTGCAGTGAAGTGGATGTTTGAGCAATGCTTGAGAGTGTTAATGATTATACTATACCTAATCAGTTTGCGAATCAAAACTCCACCTGGATCATCGCGCCGCATGGATTCCTGGACACGCTGTCCTGTTATATTCGGGGAAATGCAGAGATATGGTGTACTGCAACATAATGAAAAGTGAAGCATTCCTAAATATGCCAGAATAATGTGATTCATTATCAAGTAGTAAAAAAAAACACTGCATGGAGGATTATTATAATAATAACAATCCCTTACTTTGTATGCGTATCCCTCGTGCATTCAGGTGCCCCACCATCATGTTGTATCCAGAGTTGGGATGATGATGCAGAATTTGGGGTAACAGTTTCATCCAAACTGTGGCCATCTAACAGAGTTAATAGATCTTGGACCCTGATCATCAAACATAACGAAACAATAGTAAGTCACAATAAACAATAGTCACCTTTTGCTCTGTACAATCAAAACACATCAGAATGAGTGTGTTGCTCTGTACCAACCTGCATTGAAAGATTTAGGTGTCATCTGAAACACATTAGCTGCTCTTAAACCTCATTACTATTATTAGGCCTACATCATGTCTGAGGTAATGGTACCTTTGCTTTGTATACAAAGCATGTCTGTATCTTTGCCCCGACACATGTCTATCTGATGTATTGGTCTCAACATATAAATTGCCTATTACCATTTTAATAAATATGTAAACAATCTATAAACAAGTAGGCTAATTTGGATGGAGAAAATGTAGGCTAATGAAACGTTATCATTACTAAACACAAGTTAATGCGTCTAACAAATGTGTACACTGATATAGCCTACGCCAAAATAATAAAAGTAAGGAAATCCAGACAAAAAACGTGAAAGAATGCGGATTAAACCTACCGTATCCCGTTCTGTGTCATCCTCCGACGAATTGTTCTTTCGCATACCCCGAACACCTGCGCGATGTCCCCAGCGGTGTGCCCCCAACGAAGATGTGCTTCAATAACGTTTAGGGCAACATGTAAGATGGACGCCCAAGGGTCGCCTCCTCTGTTTCCGAGAGGATTTCAAGTTGGCGGGCAACCTCTTGAAGACTCTCAAACACAGCTGGGTTAACATCCATGTCGAGCTCAGCCAAGTCCTCTATACATCGTTGTACACGAAACTGGACATAGTCTTTTGGTTCTCCATTCTCTAAATGGTCCGCTCATGATCGTAAATGATCTCTAATGGCTCTTAAACCAATATCCATAAATAAACCCTACAACTGTGGATAAACCATGGATGTATAAAGATAAGGGCTAAACAGTAAAGCTCCTGCATTTGAATCAGCGCGGTTAGCCAGGCGTTAGTAGTAGAGCCCTCTGCCAGAAATGATCACACACTCCTGTAACCAATCCTGCTTCAGACTAAGGTTAGGACCACGCACCTCATTAGCATACGGACACATAAATACATAAATAAATAAATGTATGTCGCGTAAATGTAGAAATAAATGAAAGATATATAATAACGTGTGTTCTGTTTTATTTTCGACTTTTATTTATTTATTTATACATTGATGTATTTATTTCCATATTTATGTATGCATTTATTTATTCTTTTATTTATTTATTTGTGTATTCATTTCAACATTTATTTATTTCTGTATTTATTTCGTCATTTATTTATTCCTGTATTTATTTATTTATTCACGTATTTATTTATTTATTCCTGTATTTCTTCATACATTTATTTACACATTTATTTATTTATACTTAAGTCATGTTCCGTCCTCCATACGCCCCAGACATCCCACCAGTGGCAGCGCCAGGGTATGGCTGGGGTAGGCTACACCCATACCAAGATATGGCTTAGCCCCACCATGACAAATGATGTTAAAGTAAGCAAAATAAAGTCCGCCAACTCGCGCCGAGTAAATTGCACAGACAGCAGTTAGTAAGATTGATTTCAGTGGCCACTTGTCTGGAAATACCGAAGACCAGAAATGGTTTTGAAAACTTTCGTCACACTGATCGTCTTCTTAATATAACATATTTGATAATGTCTTCTGGCCAATCAGAATCAAGATAACGGCGTGGTGTTGTTGCAGGAAGTCCCGACGGAGAATACTTTTGCTGTAGTACAGGAAACACATAACTGGTACGCAGGTTATGTGCGTAATCTGAAATGCGTACCGACGTACTTGTGACGCTTTTCCAGAAGGCGGTTAGATCACCGGACGACAGAGTCGGTCTCCGTGTGCACAGACAGGCTGCTGTTAACGTCGGTCTGTACAACGGAACTGTGCCAAAACTACGCCAACGGCTGCGGAGGGAGACTCCCCCCCTTTACTGGAGAACTGCGCTAAAACAGCTGATCACAACGTTCACACTCTGTGGTCACGAAGTACTCCACTAGCCCCTCCCCCCCCTCTGTCGACTTTCCTGAAGTACTCCCCCGTTGATATAAATAAACACGTAATGAATAAGACCCCACGGTTTGATGATTGATAGGTGCTCTCTTTCATTTTGACACACAGACATTTTTTACAATAAACATGTTAAATGGATATATCCGCCTTCTTTCATTTATCTTTCCATTCCCACAACTATACATAAAGAAATGACATATTTTGGACATAGTTCGAATGGTGATTAATCATGATTAATTAATTTTTAAGCTGTGATTAATCTGATTAAAATGTTTAATCGTTTGACAGCCCTAATTATAATATATTCAACAACAAAATGCAATAACGTGCTTTAACCACTAGGTGGTGCGGGTTAACCTGTTCGGCAACATCTTGCAGGAAACAGCTTCTGAGGGTTTTTTAACATTTAACAAACTATGAATGTGTCATAGCCACTTAACGGGAAGAGACTCAGCTACCTGACGATATGAACAATTTTTACCGAAACAAAACACAAGTCTAACGACGAGCCTCTGAATTAGCACTAAGCAAAAGAGTGCTAATTACATAACTTAGCACATAACTCACGGTAGAAATATTTTATCCTTCATCGGATCTGCACAAACATGATATCACATGAAAGCTGAGATTCGCGGCAGCAAATGCGAAACCAGACACCACACACAGCGTAGCTTGACGGAGCCAAAATGGCAACACAATTCTTACCTTTGTTGTTTTCTGATCAAAAGTTGTGTTCAATGGCATTACAACGATAACAATGCTGCTGAAGGTTAATCCAATGTGTCTGTGTCACTTTGAAACGATTACTGACAATCCATCTTCATATTTATGTCAATAAGGGAGTTTTCATATATAGCTGCGATGATAGCTACGAGTGTATGGCAGCATCAATCATTCATCAATGGGTAATGTTTAGATGGATTTTAGGAACTTCCCTCTCGATTATATTGGCTCTAAAGGTTAAAAAGAGGTGTCATTCATCAAAATCGACCGATGGGTTCCAGAGGTATGGAAAATGCACCCAAATAGTTTTTTTTCTTCTAAATCTCTCTAAAAAGGTCAAATTTCACTTATTTTGCATTAATTCTCATACAGGGTACTTATTATATGTTATAGTTTGGATTCCTAAAGCTTTTAGTCTACTATCCCAGCATTCAAGGGTGGTTTTGACTATAAGTAATGGGTTTTTTGTTGACGGAAATTATAATTTACATTTTTTTTATTATGGAACCATGGCTGCATGGGCCGGAACTGGAGCCGGAACTGGGGCTGCTGGAGCTCGGGCAGGTAGCCTGGAATTGGGTCTTCTTCTCTTAGGATCCTTTTGGAGGCTGGACCTCCAAAAGCCAGACAAGACTCATCAAAAGGGTTCTCGAAAGGAGCTATGTTGGGAGCTGTGGCAGGCAGGGGGCTAGCATGCCTGGGGCTAGCAGGCCAGGAAACGCATGTCTGGAGGAAGTCCATAATCCAGCCAGGTAAGAACTTCACTAAACACGGCTTCTCTGTTTCCATCTGGCCACACTGGTTGCTACCCTCCACTTACCATTGCATCAAAGCCAGCAAGTAAGTAAAAGAATACAACTCCACTTCAAATGGATCATCTGCTGGGTCCATTCTGGTCGGATCGTTCTGTCAGGGTTTGAGGTAAGGCAGGACCCAAATGCAGATTGAGGAGAAGTGGGTAGTGATGGCAGTTTGACACTGAAGCTTCGATATGTGCTTCAAACCCTGGTTTTCCTATTCCATAGAAGGAGTGCTTCGAAGCTTGCTTAAAATCACGTGACATATGACGTCCGAAGCAGCAACTGCTTCATTTCCTGAATGAATCAACTCACTGGTTCGCCGTCCAATCAGGTGATACAATGCACTGCCTCGTCTCGATTCTAACAGGTTGAAACAGTTTCAAATTTGAGCGCTTCAACACTTTATAACCGCTCTAAGCAATGGGCAATGTGTGGGTTGTTTTCGTAGTTTGCGTTGTTGCTGTTGAGTTGTTGTTGGTATGGCATTTTTATTGCATTTTATAGAGCAAGCCAGGAAGAAAGATAGGTCGTTCTGGCTCGGGAAACACTTCGAAATGTGGAGAAGTTGTGAACAAAAATACAATGAGTAATATAAAAAAAGGTAAAAAAATAGATAGCCCAGTGGATAGAGCCTGCAGCCCGCATACGGCAATGTCCTCCGTGGAACTGGTTCGAATCCTGCAATGGATGAATTTGTAATCATTGCCCGCTTTTCAACTTTAATACGATAACTGATACAAGGCCCTCTCCGGCCAAAAACAATACCTTTAGACCAATACAAAATAAAAAGAATAATGTAGGCTACCTCAATAAAGATATTTGAGTGTTCCCCATCCCACATAATCACCCCAACCAACAAGCACACCCAACCAATGCCACATTTTCCAGCACTCTCTTCTCAATAACCCAATACGCACAATTATCAATCTTTATTTGCAAATAGAACATGATATTCAGTCTTAGTGTGTGTGTGCATCGAATATTTTTCAAGGCAAAGATACGATAAACCCACTGCAGCCTTGCACTTCGCCAGGAGAGGTCGCTGTAACTGAAGCTTCGAGAAATTAACCTGTTTCTGACACAATTGTCCAAGTGGTTCGATGCTTCATTCAAAGCTTCATTTGCCCCATTCAAAGTGTAACAAAAGGCGAGCTTTAATTATTTTACAGCGCTTATTTACAGGTGAACACAATCAGACACAGGAAGGAAGAGAGGAGAACAGAATTTCAAAATAAACCCATAACTAAAAAGACAAAACCAAATCACGACAGCCCTGATTTCAGACAGAGTGTGAAAGGAGGTGCTGCAGCACAGACAGGATGAGAAAAATAAAGAGCTTTTTGAATATTAAAGCATGGAGACATGTCCCAGGAGAGACACTGCATACAAATATGAACCTGAGAATGAGCATGATATATCATCTTTAAAGGAAAAACCTTCCTTCAGGGTTTTTTGGAATCCTTAGTTCTCGTGAGTGGGGGCAGCTCATTGTTGGTTGGAAATGTGATCGCTAGCTCAGCAATAACAGCTGTCCTTGTATTTGTCTACCAGTCAACCTAGCCAATTTTGGTGAAGGCTTTGTTGTATATATTCAGTATTTTTTTCCTGTTGGCATAACTTATTTTTTTCCTTCATAAGTGGCATGTGAAACACATATATTCTTGTAAATAACATTTTTTTAATTATTTACAAGAAAGATTTGCCTACAAACTAAATGTAGGCTGTGAAATTGGTAGTAGGGCTGTAACGGTTAGCAATTTCTGTGCACCTTAAAGCATTGTAATATGTTTTCATTATACAAGGAGAATGATGAGACTGTCACAGTCACATGTTGTGGATAGTTAGCTTTTAGCGCTCTTGTGTCGTTTTTGTCTAGATGACAGGTGGTTGGAATGGCCGCGCTACCTGTGAGATAATGACATGGTATTATAGGCTGCGCATAGAGTCATCATCCTGTGGCTCTGTCAATCAAGTGGCGTGAGAAACAAAAGTGTCATGAGTGCCATCATTTGTTAGCATCTATCTAAAGTTACAAATGTGTCGAGCACCTGCTCTCCTGTGTCCAACAACAAACCAACATGTCTTAATCATTCCGAGACGGTAACAGCAAATAATATTGAAAAGGGGATAACGGATTTGATATATATCATCCATATATTTATGTTAATATACAGAAGGGGCTGACACTGTCAAATGTGATCACTATGGGGGAATCTTAAAGGACAGAGAACAAGAATCCATTGGTCGATGTGATTGCTCGTATATCCCATAATTGAAGTCGTTTTAAATGGTGCCAGTTTTTAATGATTTATGTTTATATTAAGTTTATATTATTTTCATATTGACTGGATAATGTGTAATTTAAGTTGTGTTTTACGACCACTGTATTCGTCTGCCTGTATTGTCTGTGTTTTATCTGTTGTAACTTTGTCATGCTGCCCTTCTTGACCAGGTGGCTCTTAAAAATAGATTTTAATCTCAATGAGACTTTTTACCTGCAAAGGATATATATATATATATATTCTTTGGTTGGGCGATAAAAGGCAGCTCTTTCTGCCAGTGAGAGGGGGGTTGCTTCATTACCCCCGAGTCATAAAAAGGAGGTAAAGATGAAAAATGTTGTAAAAAACATGCGCAATGGGAGGAGCAGAGCAAGGTGTGGTTATGTCAGCAGTTAAAGGTACAGACCGGCATGGTGGTGAAATTATTAATGCAAACTAAAGCAGCTACAGGTAGGCGCAAGATAATGAAACATGCTGCTTCCCAGGTAACCCAGATAGAGACAAGGAGAAGCCGCAGGAAGAGAGAGACTATGATGATGAGATGATGATGATGATGATGATGATGATGATGATGATGATGATGATGATGATGATGATGATGATGATGATGATGATGATGATGATGATGATGATGATGATGATGATGATGATGATGATGATGATGATGATGATGATGATGATGATGATGATTACATGTTAATGTTAATGTCCAGGTGACCTGTCTCCAGAAGACGACAAGAAACTGTTTTTAACGATTTTTGAAACAATGGGCTATGTCTGCTGTTGGTCCACAGGTGATAAGATTGTTAAGAGGGTTAGGAAGGCAGGTCCCAAATGCAGTATAAAAGAGGGTGGCAGGTATATACAACAAAAAGATAATGAAAACAGTTGAACACAAAAACAGGGGGAACAGACAAGGTACATTGGACAAAGAAAACAAAGAAATACTGAACGAGTTCAGACCAGAGAGGGCAAGAGGAACAAGTGCAGGAACACAGGGACCAAATAACCAACCCAGTCTCACGGCATTTCGTGTTATAGTCACAACATGTAATCTATTGATTCGTGTTCACCAACACCATTTCCCCCTTTTTTCGTGTCACACAGAACGATTTGAAAAGCAATGTATTTGTATTGGTAGTATGTTTCGTGCCTGCAGCACGTCGTTTTGTCCGTTTGGATCTTGGAAGACCGGAAGCTGTGGGGTTCATAAAAACATGTTCTTACTCAATATCAAGCCATGATTATTGTTTTTATTTTAAATTGTATAATTTTGGACTTTTGTTGCTGTGAGGAAAATAAATGGGGCTCAGAGCCTCAGGATACTGAAATCTGTATTTTTAAATATTTTTTTCCTTCTAATTTGTTATTCTTTTCAAAATAACACACTGTTATTTACTCACCAAAAACACTCAATTATCCTTGCTTTTATTTATTGGTTTAATTCCATAATCTCGGGCTTTTTTGGCGTCCGTCAGGAACTGAATTTCAAAATAAAATAACCGGAAACAGATACACATCCACTGAACTGATTACCTAAGATCCTCAGGTATGATTGATGATCGGTGATTGAATTGTTTAGCCGCAATGCATGTAGGGATATGGTGTTAATGCGATATGAAATCCGAAAAACCTTTTTAAAAAAAGAAAATAATACTTAATTCCGAGTGCTCTTGCTTTTCTCTTTGAAAGTCATCACATAACGGCATTGTAATACACGGTTCGGCTGCATTACATACTACAGATCTGCCGTAGTTATTTATTTAGAGAGCCCTGATGAGAAGACCTTTGGAAAAACTGGAAGAAATGGCGCCGAAACTGAATACTTGACGTGGATCATAAATATATCAACAATTAAACAACATCTTCAATTTCTCTTCACACAATACGTCTCCTTGCAGTATCAACACTAATTCGGCTGACTTTTACATTTGATCTAATTCATAGATAGGTTATATTTACACCATAACGGTGCACAGCTGAGAGAAAAGGACTGTAGTTTTTAAAGATATTACTGATTTTCTTTGAATATAAGAATGTAAATACTGAGTTGAGAGAATAGTTAGGGAATTTGGGTGATGGGAGACACATCTATGGAATCACAATTTCAATAGCTTACCATTAAATGACGGATATACCTTTCTGTCTGTGATGTTTTACAAATCAGATATTAATGTGTGGAAGTAAAACATGTGAAATAATATTGCAATATCCTGTAAAATATCCCGCCAGACCCGGATTAGGGTACTCTCGGACTTAACAGGTTAATCAGAATCTGCAAAGTAACTAAAATAAATGCAGTGGAGTAAAAATACCAGGTTAACCTCTGAACTGTAGTGGAGTAGAATTACAAAGTAGCAATGAGCTGTCATGTGGGTATATAGCAATGCTGCGCATTATGGACACAAGCGATTTTCACCCATTTATTAATTATATGTTTTACATTTGATAACACCAATGTGTTTAATACTGGCAACTTCTAATTATGGGAAAAACGAAGACGTTCCCAGTAGAGACTTTGCGAAACACAATAGCCAGCATGTGTAGTTCTGGGGGGGTGGGGCCTGTCCCGTTCGAGTCCAGT
Organism: Champsocephalus esox; assembly: GCA_036324585.1. Classification (NCBI taxonomy): domain Eukaryota; kingdom Metazoa; phylum Chordata; class Actinopteri; order Perciformes; family Channichthyidae; genus Champsocephalus; species Champsocephalus esox. The sequence goes on along the minus strand of CM070481.1, from coordinate 1,616,145 downwards.
TTTGGATAGTCTGGTTTTGTTCCATTTGAAAGTGCTGTTTGACGCTCACGCGTAACCTTGGTCTGCCACTCCAACATCCAATCCCAGAGCTTGAAGATTAATCATGGGGTTTGTCAAGCAAAGGGCCTGTCGTCCCAAACGATAGCTGAGGATTATGGGTAGTGTAATGTCAGGACTATAACACGAAATGCCGTCAGACTGTGTTGAAATAACACCACACATCAGGAACTAGCCGAGAATAAAGACGACAAAGACAAGTGAATACAGGTATATATATATACCCTCAGAGCTAATCACAAAGACAAGTGAATACAGGTATATATATATACCCTCAGAGCTAATCACAAAGACAAGTGAATACAGGTATATATATATACCCTCAGAGCTAATCACAAAGACAAGTGAATTCAGGTATATATACCCTCAGAGCTAATCACAAAGACAAGTGAATACAGGTATATATATATACCCTCAGAGCTAATCACAAAGACAAGTGAATACAGGTATATATATATACCCTCAGAGCTAATCACAAAGACAAGTCAATACAGGTATATATACCCTAAGAGCTAATCACAAAGACAAGTGAATACAGGTATATATACTCTCAGAGCTAATCACAAAGACAAGTGAAGACAGGTATATATACCCTCAGAGCTAATCACAAAGACAAGTCAATACAGGTATATATACCCTCAGAGCTAATCACAAAGACAAGTGAAGACAGGTATATATACCCTCAGAGCTAATCACAAAGACAAGTCAATACAGGTATATATACCCTCAGAGCTAATCACAAAGACAAGTGAAGACAGGTATATATACCCTCAGAGCTAATCACAAAGACAAGTGAATACAGGTATATATATATACCCTCAGAGCTAATCACAAAGACAAGTCAATACAGGTATATATACCCTCAGAGCTAATCACAAAGACAAGTCAATACAGGTATATATACCCTCAGAGCTAATCACAAAGACAAGTCAATACAGGTATATATACCCTCAGAGCTAATCACAAAGACAAGTCAATACAGGTATATATATATATATACCCTCAGAGCTAATCACAAAGACAAGTGAATACAGGTATATATATATATACCCTCAGAGCTAATCACAAAGACAAGTGAATACAGGTATATATACCCTCAGAGCTAATCACAAAGACAAGTGAATACAGGTATATATACCCTCAGAGCTAATCACAAAGACAAGTGAATACAGGTATATATACCCTCAGAGCTAATCACAAAGACAAGTGAATACAGGTATATATATATACCCTCAGAGCTAATCACAAAGACAAGTGAATACAGGTATATATATATACCCTCAGAGCTAATCACAAAGACAAGTGAATACAGGTATATATACCCTCAGAGCTAATCACAAAGACAAGTCAATACAGGTATATATACCCTCAGATCTAATCACAAAGACAAGTGAATACAGGTATATATATATACCCTCAGAGCTAATCACAAAGACAAGTGAATACAGGTATATATACCCTCAGAGCTAATCACAAAGACAAGTGAATACAGGTATATATACCCTCAGAGCTAATCACAAAGACACAGCTGGGGAGGACAGGCAAAAACACAAGGGACAGCAGGTGAAGAGAATCAGACAAACATGAGGGAAACACACTGAGACAGGAAGTAAATCAAGACAAGGCACAAGGAGAAAATGCAATTTTTTTTTAAAACAGGAAACATGAAACACACAGTGATGACACTGACTGGTTTCTTCTGGACAGGTAAGGCCCATAGAGCATGTGTTCTTATGAGCATTAATGACGCAGGAGAATACATTTAAGTGAAGAAGCTATTCACACCAAGCATGAACACACCGCTAATGCTAATCAATCAATCAATCAATCAATGTTTATTTATAGCCCAATATCACACATGTTACATTTGTGGTCTTCACAGTGTGTACAGAATATCAGTATGACAATACGACACCCTCTGTCCTTAGACCCTCTGTCCTCAGACCCTCTGTCCTCAGACCCTCTGTCCTCAGACCCTCTGTCCTTAGACCCTCTGTCCTCAGACCCTCTGTCCTCAGACCCTCTGTCCTTAGACCCTCTGTCCTCAGACCCTCTGTCCTCAGACCCTCTGTCCTTAGACCCTCTGTCCTCAGACCCTCTGTCCTCAGACCCTCTGTCCTTAGACCCTCTGTCCTCAGACCCTCTGTCCTCAGACCCTCTGTCCTCAGACCCTCTGTCCTTAGACCCTCTGTCCTCAGACCCTCTGTCCTTAGACCCTCTGTCCTTAGACCCTCTGTCCTCAGACCCTCTGTCCTCATACCCTCTGTCCTCAGACCCTCACATCGAACAAGGAAAAACTTCCAGAGAAACCCTCAGTTTAAAGGGAACATGGAGAAACCTCAGGGAGAGCAGCAGAGGAGGGATCCCTCTCCCAGGACGGACAGACGTGCAATAGATGCCGTGTGTACATTGAAAAGATAATACATTTGCAACATAGCTAACCTCCTAATATATTTACTTGGTAACTTTACGTATTCCAATTTACAAAATCAGTTATGCCATAAGGCTCAAGTAACTTTGCTTGCAATTGCTTGAAGATGTATTGCATTAAAATAGAAATCAGATGTCAAAATAGAATTTGGCCATCTGAAGTTAGTAGCAGAACACCCGAGAGAAAGGAAGTTACTAGAGGAGTCCCTATGCCAAGCCGTTCTCGATTTGACTTGGCTCAAATTGTGTCTCTCTCTGTCTTCCTGCATTGGACATGTCCCTGAAGCTGTTGACTTGTCTCTCAATGTTTTATTTTTAAGTTAAATTATGTTGTTGTCATTGTTGTTGTCATTTATCATTTGCTTGAATGTTAATGTAATATGCCTTGAAAAAGAAAAAATACATTTAATAAACAGTGTGTGTGTGTGTGTGTGTCCACCTCAGTTGAGTTGGGGATGGATTAAGTATAATGTCTCCTTTGAAGTTCCTCTCCTTCAAAATAATATGAGACCCTTCAACTGCTGCACACACTCAAAGTCTTTCCTCATCATCTACTCTCTCTCTCACTGACACACACACACACACACACACACACACACACACACACACACACACCACTTTCACATCAAATACATTTTTCTCTCCTTTATTCTTGGAAGCGCTTCTTCTTGTCTTGCCTCACATTCTGTGTGTCCCACCTGCTCCTCTGTCATCCCCCACCTCCATCTTTCAAAAGCTTCATTTCAATGTGCTGCTTCATTGAAAAGTGGACATTTTGATTTCCTTGAAAAGAACAAAGATGGTGACAGTTAGCTGGACACTGATTGTGAAAATAATATCAAAACAAATATTAAAACTTATTATCAGAATGAATTGCAACCAGCAACGGACCTGGTTCAAGTAGATTGACTAGGTAATCAAAACGTGAAAACATACAACACGCATGACCAGCTTCACTGCTGGCATGTCTGAGTTCCGGAGAAGGTGACTGTTGGGAGACATTGGCCGTGTCTCAATTCAGGGGCTGCACCCTTCGGAGTACGCAGCCTACGCGGTCCACGGAGGACCCAGCCCACGTAGACCGGGTAGGCTGGACCGAGCGGCCTATGAAATGAGACGGTCTAGCCTACAGAGGGCTTCGTATTTACGTCACGTGATACGCGCTGTTCGGTTGCGCTGCTTTACTTTTACTTTTTTACTTTAACCATTTTCTGGAGATCACTGTCGGCGATGAAATAAAGAGGACCATGGGCAGGTAAATAAGATGAAGCTGTTCCTTTAGGCCCTAGTAATGTTACATTAGTAAGTTAACAAGTACATTATATATAGCTGATGTCATTTTATCATATTATTTCATATTTAAAATAAGTCTGAATTTGTCTGTACAAATAAAACAATGTTTTTTTAAATGAACAAAAGCATGTTATATGGATTGATTCTTAACAATATTAGTGTTCTAATCTTAATATCTACCTGTGGTTTAGAACAGTTTATAGTCTCCTTCCACCCCTGAACCTGCCCAGATGATGTCCCACTGACCCCAGGTCAGCCAACCCAGTCTCACATCTAAACGTGTAATAACTACGTTGGTCCACAACGTAGGACGTAGTATTTCTACAAAAACGCCTCTGAAATGGTAGGATCCCTACGTTTTGTTTCCCCTTTCATCCCAATGGCTGCGTCTATGTCACGTGATCTTCACATTTCTCCCTGCAGAGAAAAAAAACATGGCCGAACTTCGTTTTATTCTCGGTGTAAAATTACACAAATATCAGCAAAAGTGTTTGGAGTTGTTTATTTGTGTTGTATGTGCAGCAAGTATAGAAGCAGCTGTTTGGGGAATCCGACAGACTCAAGATATAACCGTTAGATATCTATTAAAGAAAGGACACATACACAATCTAATCCTGAAAGTAAGACACAAGTCTGTAGGACGGCAGTAAGCAGAGGTCTGTGGAGGATGCTCCTGATCGCCGTTCTGCTTTCTCCAGCACCTCGGGGGTCCAGCTGGATCCAGTTCTGTCCTGATGATCCTCTGGGGTTAGGGGTCCTTCTCCAGCACCTCGGGGGTCCAGCTGGATGCGGCTCTGTCCTGATCCTCTGGGGTTAGGGGTCCTTCTCCGGCACCTCGGGGGTCCAGGTGGATGCAGCTCTGTCCTGATCCTCTGGGGTTAGGGGTCCTTCTCCAGCACCTCGGGGGTCCAGGTGGATGCAGCTCTGTCCTGATGATCCTCTGGGGTTAGGGGTCCTTCTCCAGCACCTCGGGGGTCCAGCTGGATGGAGCTCTGTCCTGATGATCCACTGGGGTTAGGGGTCCTCCTCCAGCACCTCGGGGGTCCAGGTGGATGCAGCTCTGTCCTGATGATCCTCTGGGGTTAGGGGTCCTTCTCCAGCACCTCGGGGGTCCAGGTGGATGCAGCTCTGTCCTGATGATCCTCTGGGGTTAGGGGTCCTTCTCCAGCACCTCGGGGGTCCAGGTGGATGCAGCTCTGTCCTGATGATCCGCTGGGGTCAGGGGTCCTTCTCCAGCACCTCGGGGGTCCAGCTGGATGCGGCTCTGTCCTGATGATCCTCTGGGGTCAGGGGTCCTTCTCCAGCACCTCGGGGGTCCAGGTGGATGCAGCTCTGTCCTGATGATCCGCTGGGGTCAGGGGTCCTTCTCCAGCACCTCGGGGGTCCAGCTGGATGCGGCTCTGTCCTGATGATCCTCTGGGGTTAGGGGTCCTTCACCAGCACCTCGGGGGTCCAGGTGGATGCAGTTCTGTCCTGATGATCCTCTGGGGTTAGGGGTCCTTCTCCAGCACCTCGGGGGTCCAGCTGGATGGAGCTCTGTCCTGATGATCCTCTGGGGTTAGGGGTCCTTCTCCAGCACCTCGGGGGTCCAGCTGGATGCGGCTCTGTCCTGATGATCCTCTGGAGTTAGGGGTCCTTCTTCAGCACCTCGGGGGTCCAGCTGGATCCAGTTCTGTCCTGATGATCCGCTGAGGTCAGGGGTCCTTCTCCAGCACCTCGGGGGTCCAGCTGGATGCGGCTCTGTCCTGATGATCCTCTGGGGTTAGGGGTCCTTCACCAGCACCTCGGGGGTCCAGGTGGATGCAGCTCTGTCCTGATGATCCTCTGGGGTTAGGGGTCCTTCTCCAGCACCTCGGGGGTCCAGCTGGATGGAGCTCTGTCCTGATGATCCTCTGGGGTTAGGGGTCCTTCTCCAGCACCTCGGGGGTCCAGGTGGATGGAGCTCTGTCCTGATGATCCGCTGGGGTTAGGGGTCCTTCTCCAGCACCTCGGGGGTCCAGCTGGATGGAGCTCTGTCCTGATGATCCTCTGGGGTTAGGGGTCCTCCTCCAGCACCTCGGGGGTCCAGCTGGATGGAGCTCTGTCCTGATGATCCTCTGGGGTTAGGGGTCCTTCTCCAGCACCTCGGGGGTCCAGGTGGATGCAGCTCTGTCCTGATGATCCTCTGGGGTTAGGGGTCCTTCTCCAGCACCTCGGGGGTTCAGCTGGATGGAGCTCTGTCCTGATGATCCTCTGGGGTTAGGGGTCCTTCTCCAGCACCTCGGGGGTCCAGGTGGATGCAGCTCTGTCCTGATGATCCTCTGGGGTTAGGGGTCCTTCTCCAGCACCTCGGGGGTCCAGGTGGATGCAGCTCTGTCCTGATGATCCTCTGGGGTTAGGGGTCCTTCTCCAGCACCTCGGGGGTTCAGCTGGATGGAGCTCTGTCCTGATGATCCTCTGGGGTTAGGGGTCCTTCTCCAGCACCTCGGGGGTTCAGCTGGATGGAGCTCTGTCCTGATGATCCTCTGGGGTTAGGGGTCCTTCTCCAGCACCTCGGGGGTCCAGGTGGATGCAGCTCTGTCCTGATGATCCTCTGGGGTTAGGGGTCCTTCTCCAGCACCTCGGGGGTCCAGCTGGATGCAGCTCTGTCCTGATGATCCTCTGGGGTTAGGGGTCCTTCTCCAGCATCTCGGGGGTCCAGGTGGATGCAGCTCTGTCCTGATGATCCTCTGGGGTTAGGGGTCCTTCTCCAGCACCTCGGGGGTCCAGGTGGATGCAGCTCTGTCCTGATGATCCTCTGGGGTTAGGGGTCCTTCTCCAGCACCTCGGGGGTCCAGGTGGATGCAGCTCTGTCCTGATGATCCTCTGGGGTTAGGGGTCCTTCTCCAGCAGATCTATTTCTCCAGAATTGTCCTAATTACAGAGAAAAACAAAAAAGTGAATTCATCATATGAAACACAGGGTTGCAAAAGTATTATTGTAAAATGTAACTCTAAGCATTTCAGACAAACAATCCTAAAGGATCATTTCAAATGATGTACTGTTCTGGTTTAAAAAAAACTAAAGAGATGAAGACGGTCACACCTGCATCCCTTTCACAGCACTGCACAAACTAACATTAAGCAAAAGGCTGCTGTCTATTTGTGATTGTCTTATTATTATGGGATTAGGATCAATGAAATACACTCAATGACAATGCCATCACTACTTTGTTTTATTGATAAAGTAGAACAGGATATTACATTTAAACATTTTAGTTGCACATGTGTAGGTTGTTTCCTGACGACACCTCCAACCTGACCCCACTGCTCCTGGGCCAGGAAACCAAAGCATAAGGCAAAGAACATGATATCAAAAAACTTAAAGGCGCCCTATTTTGTTCATTTTCAGGTGTCTCTACTGTGATGTGTGTCCAGCAGTGGCGTCGTTAGAACTGGGCATTCGGGGCTATAGCACTGGATGTTTTTAGCAAAGCCCCAGTTCTCAAAAATGTTAATCATAAAATATTAATGTTAATAATAAAACTATGTTAACAATAATTGAAAAAATAGTCCCGGGTCTATTCATCTGTCATTCCGATCGTGAATTAAAGCCAGGGGTGGAGTGATACCGGAACGCGCCGGAACGCACCGGAACCCCGCTCCGGCACTTCTGAAATTGCAGTACCCATAAGGAGCCAGACACATGCTGCAGTTTTGTTTTGTGACCTCCTTTGCTCGTAGGTCACGACAAAGGAGGGAGATGCATGACAAGTAAGGGATAATAGTGCAGGGAGTCGGCCATTAATGACAAAATAACCTTCACAGTCCAACCCAAAATATTGCTTCTGCTAGGTAAAAAAGAGTCCGTCCTACTGCTTAGCAGCATCTGCACTGTGGCAATAACAAGACCATTTCAACTGACAGCAGCACTGATGGAGGTTTTCTGTAATTGTCCAAGTCTGTTCACATTTTCTTTTCCACTAACCAGTCTGTAAACACTGCCAGAGCCCATACTGTGTTCCTGTGTTTACTTCCTGTCTGTCTTCTTCTGCTGTTCCCTTCAGTGTTTACTTCCTGTCTGTCTTCTTCTGCTGTTCCCTTTAGTGTTTACTTCCTGTCTGTCTTCTTCTGCTGTTCCCTTTAGTGTTTACTTCCTGTCTGTGTTCCTCTGCTGATTTCTCTTTCCTCCAGGTTGGTGTCTTTCCAAATGGACCATTCACAGTCGGGTTATTCAACCAAGCCGTGTTATTATCCAGCAATACTAAACTGCCCTTGAGCAGGTTGAACTAACTGGCAAGGTAAGCCAAACCCACTTGGGCAAAATTGTCTTTTTAAGTGAAAGTGGGAGAACGTGAGGTTGTGTGATATTTACGGATCTTTATCAAAATTATAGAATTGGATTTTAGCTAAAAGCCAGCTTGATAACTTTCTGCAATACTATAACGAAGCACTTTGTTTCCCTTCCCTTTTCTCTGCCACAGAATGAGAGGTCCAAGACAGACACAGGCAACCCAAGAACTGCACTTAAAATAATCAATTGAATGACATGCACCAGAAAAAGATGGCTTCACTTAATTTGTATGCATTCTTATTTCTTTGCTTTTCAAAGGAAAAAAACAGCACTAAGTGTTCATAATCAGTGATTCTACCTCTACTTTTATTATCCGTTTACTTTAAAAATGCATTACATTTAATTGATTTCGACTGATTGCATTACGGATAAAAACACATCTAAGAGCAGCATGTATGCCTGCAGAGAGTACATAATCCAGGGAATACACAATGAAGTTAGGTGCCCTATAAAGTCACCCCTGCTAAGTGAAATGGAAAATGTAATTATTCTAAAATAAAGTGGTGCTTTTAAGTGCATGTTTCTGTGATCATTACAATGCTATTTACTGAGAGCTGGGATGCAACAGTTGCGTTTAATGTTTGCACACCAGCTCAGATAATTCATATTGTGTTCTTCAAACTGCATGAACAAGTTGATTATGCTTTAGAAAAACAGATTTTAGATTCATTGTCTGTGATGAAAGATTTAAAGGAATCAAACAAGAACTCAGGTCTTTTGGGCCATGCTTCTATTCATTCTGAGCCAACAGCTGTGCCTGCAGAGAAACACCAAACAGAGAGGATCACCAATATTTATTTATTTTATTTAAATAAATAAATAAAAGAAGGTTTAGTTTTTGTCCTACAAGGAAAAAAGGTTTAGGCACCCCCGACTTATAGGCTTTGACTTTTAATGAATTTGACAAAGTGGCTATGTTACATTTCAGTAAATGGCACATTTGAACATGCCTTGATGTAAGAGTGGAATCTAGTGAAACGTGAGTATTTCAACTCAACATCTTTTGTCGTATATTCTGAAAACCTATTGTTGTTAGTTATTAACCCTGAGCCTGTTTTCCAGGCCTCAGGCTCGAAAATGACATTCCCAGAACAAATGACTATATCTTCACTTCTAAAAGGGGTCAATTATAATCTTTTTTTCTCAAATAATTTATAAATCTGTGAGTTGGATGTAGAAAAGTCAGAATCAATATAGAATTTTTTTATTTTAAAGTAAATTCAGATCGAATATAGTAAAAAAATGTAATAGTGAAAACCACCCTTGAATGATGATAGTAGACTATGGGCTTAGATATGTCTCATAATAATTTGTGTGAACATATAAATAATTGGTGTGTAAATAAGAGATTTGTAAATGTAAAACACCATCAACATATGCATTTAAAATATTTGCAAACTCACAAATACATTTGCAAATGTAAAACGGATCTGCAAATACGCAAAATATGTTTACAAATAAAAAAAGATCTTTGAATATCTCTTTAACATTTACAACTTTTGATCAGGCATTTGTGAATCCATTTTGTATTTGTCGACCAATAATGCGCTTGTGGATTGTAGTGGAAATATTTCATGTGCTACCTTATAATATCCTTCATATGCTTAAACCAAATCAATGTTATTTCCTCTTGTTGTGCTTTCACCATTATTGTTCCTCTTTAAGGAACAATTATTGTTTCTCTC
>CM070481.1:1567618-1605869 GCA_036324585.1 Champsocephalus esox | reverse complement strand
AAATTCATATCTCAAAAAACCCTTCTTAATATCACAAACCCATCTTCTCTTTCTCTCACTTTTCTTTTAATTTATATTCAATTAATCATTATTATCACTTCCCAATACCTTTTTCTATTAAATAAATTTTTATATCTTTTAAATTATTAATCTATAAATTATAATATAAAAAAATTTTACATATACAATTCCTCACCTTCACATATCCTCCCTCACTCACTTCAATTCATACACACTGTTCATACTGCTCACAGGCTGATATCTAGTGTATTCATACACACTGTTCATACTGCTCTCAGGCTGATATCTAGTGTATTCATACACACTGTTCATACTGCTCACAGGCTGATATCTAGTGTATTATACACACTGTTCATACTGCTCACAGGCTGATATCTAGTGTATTCATACACACTGTTCATACTGCTCACAGGCTGATATCTAGTGTATTCATACACACTGTTCATACTGCTCACAGGCTGATATCTAGTGTATTCATACACACTGTTCATACTGCTCACAGGCTGATATCTAGTGTATTCATACACACTGTTCATACTGCTCTCAGGCTGATATCTAGTGTATTCATACACACTGTTCATACTGCTCTCAGGCTGATATCTAGTGTATTCATACACACTGTTCATACTGCTCACAGGCTGATATCTAGTGTATTCATACACACTGTTCATACTGCTCACAGGCTGATATCTAGTGTATTCATACACACTGTTCATACTGCTCTACAGGCTGATATCTAGTGTATTCATACACACTGTTCATACTGCTCACAGGCTGATATCTAGTGTATTCATACACACTGTTCATACTGCTCACAGGCTGATATCTAGTGTATTCATACACACTGTTCATACTGCTCACAGGCTGATATCTAGTGTATTCATACACACTGTTCATACTGCTCACAGGCTGATATCTAGTGTATTCATACACACTGTTCATACTGCTCACAGGCTGATATCTAGTGTATTCATACACACTGTTCATACTGCTCACAGGCTGATATCTAGTGTATTCATACACACTGTTCATACTGCTCACAGGCTGATATCTAGTGTATTCATACACACTGTTCATACTGCTCACAGGCTGATATCTAGTGTATTCATACACACTGTTCATACTGCTCACAGGCTGATATCTAGTGTATTCATACACACTGTTCATACTGCTCACAGGCTGATATCTAGTGTATTCATACACACTGTTCATACTGCTCACAGGCTGATATCTAGTGTATTCATACACACTGTTCATACTGCTCACAGGCTGATATCTAGTGTATTCATACACACTGTTCATACTGCTCACAGGCTGATATCTAGTGTATTCATACACACTGTTCATACTGCTCACAGGCTGATATCTAGTGTATTCATACACACTGTTCATACTGCTCACAGGCTGATATCTAGTGTATTCATACACACTGTTCATACTGCTCACAGGCTGATATCTAGTGTATTCATACACACTGTTCATACTGCTCTCAGGCTGATATCTAGTGTATTCATACACACTGTTCATACTGCTCACAGGCTGATATCTAGTGTATTCATACACACTGTTCATACTGCTCACAGGCTGATATCTAGTGTATTCATACACACTGTTCATACTGCTCACAGGCTGATATCTAGTGTATTCATACACACTGTTCATACTGCTCACAGGCTGATATCTAGTGTATTCATACACACTGTTCATACTGCTCACAGGCTGATATCTAGTGTATTCATACACACTGTTCATACTGCTCACAGGCTGATATCTAGTGTATTCATACACACTGTTCATACTGCTCACAGGCTGATATCTAGTGTATTCATACACACTGTTCATACTGCTCACAGGCTGATATCTAGTGTATTCATACACACTGTTCATACTGCTCACAGGCTGATATCTAGTGTATTCATACACACTGTTCATACTGCTCACAGGCTGATATCTAGTGTATTCATACACACTGTTCATACTGCTCACAGGCTGATATCTAGTGTATTCATACACACTGTTCATACTGCTCACAGGCTGATATCTAGTGTATTCATACACACTGTTCATACTGCTCACAGGCTGATATCTAGTGTATTCATACACACTGTTCATACTGCTCACAGGCTGATATCTAGTGTATTCATACACACTGTTCATACTGCTCACAGGCTGATATCTAGTGTATTCATACACACTGTTCATACTGCTCACAGGCTGATATCTAGTGTATTCATACACACTGTTCATACTGCTCTCAGGCTGATATCTAGTGTATTCATACACACTGTTCATACTGCTCACAGGCTGATATCTAGTGTATTCATACACACTGTTCATACTGCTCACAGGCTGATATCTAGTGTATTCATACACACTGTTCATACTGCTCACAGGCTGATATCTAGTGTATTCATACACACTGTTCATACTGCTCACAGGCTGATATCTAGTGTATTCATACACACTGTTCATACTGCTCACAGGCTGATATCTAGTGTATTCATACACACTGTTCATACTGCTCACAGGCTGATATCTAGTGTATTCATACACACTGTTCATACTGCTCACAGGCTGATATCTAGTGTATTCATACACACTGTTCATACTGCTCACAGGCTGATATCTAGTGTATTCATACACACTGTTCATACTGCTCACAGGCTGATATCTAGTGTATTCATACACACTGTTCATACTGCTCTCAGGCTGATATCTAGTGTATTCATACACACTGTTCATACTGCTCACAGGCTGATATCTAGTGTATTCATACACACTGTTCATACTGCTCACAGGCTGATATCTAGTGTATTCATACACACTGTTCATACTGCTCTCAGGCTGATATCTAGTGTATTCATACACACTGTTCATACTGCTCACAGGCTGATATCTAGTGTATTCATACACACTGTTCATACTGCTCTCAGGCTGATATCTAGTGTATTCATACACACTGTTCATACTGCTCTCAGGCTGATATCTAGTGTATTCATACACACTGTTCATACTGCTCACAGGCTGATATCTAGTGTATTCATACACACTGTTCATACTGCTCACAGGCTGATATCTAGTGTATTCATACACACTGTTCATACTGCTCACAGGCTGATATCTAGTGTATTCATACACACTGTTCATACTGCTCACAGGCTGATATCTAGTGTATTCATACACACTGTTCATACTGCTCACAGGCTGATATCTAGTGTATTCATACACACTGTTCATACTGCTCACAGGCTGATATCTAGTGTATTCATACACACTGTTCATACTGCTCACAGGCTGATATCTAGTGTATTCATACACACTGTTCATACTGCTCACAGGCTGATATCTAGTGTATTCATACACACTGTTCATACTGCTCACAGGCTGATATCTAGTGTATTCATACACACTGTTCATACTGCTCTCAGGCTGATATCTAGTGTATTCATACACACTGTTCATACTGCTCACAGGCTGATATCTAGTGTATTCATACACACTGTTCATACTGCTCACAGGCTGATATCTAGTGTATTCATACACACTGTTCATACTGCTCACAGGCTGATATCTAGTGTATTCATACACACTGTTCATACTGCTCACAGGCTGATATCTAGTGTATTCATACACACTGTTCATTACTGCTCACAGGCTGATATCTAGTGTATTCATACACACTGTTCATACTGCTCACAGGCTGATATCTAGTGTATTCATACACACTGTTCATACTGCTCACAGGCTGATATCTAGTGTATTCATACACACTGTTCATACTGCTCACAGGCTGATATCTAGTGTATTCATACACACTGTTCATACTGCTCACAGGCTGATATCTAGTGTATTCATACACACTGTTCATACTGCTCACAGGCTGATATCTAGTGTATTCATACACACTGTTCATACTGCTCTCAGGCTGATATCTAGTGTATTCATACCCATGTTTATTATTCTTCAATTCATCTATAGTGTTATTCTGTGATGTGTTACATTACTTTCCACGTCAGTGCTCGTTGCACCTGGTTAGAAGCTAAACTGCATTTCGTTGTCTCAGTACCTGTAATATGTGCATAACATAAAGTTTCTCTTTATGTTAAACCAATCATTATAAAATAATTTATTGTAATGTAATCAATCAATCAATCATGTTTATTTTATATAGACCACTATATCTCACAATGTTACATGTGTCAGTGACCCAGATGTCTTACACAGTGTGTTCAGAATATCAGTATGATTTTAGACAATACGACACCCTCTGTCCTTAGGACCCTCACATCGTACAAGGAACACTTCCAGAGGACAACCCGTTTAAGGGGAACATGGGAGGAAACCTCAGGGGAGAGCAACAGAGGAGGGATCCCTCTCTCCAGACGGACAGAAGTGCAATAGATGCCGTGTGTACATGGAAAAGATAATACATACATTTAATGATTTGGTTTGACATTATTATTTTATTGAATACAATCAATGTGACAATGGCAAGAGTGAAAACCTCAAATGACATACATGGTTGTACATATGCGCTTAAGTGGACTGCTACCGTGTTAACACAGCCGCTGGTCTGTTCAGTTCATGATCCTCATGAAGTCTTCATGTGTGCGGATCTGAAGGACTGATCCTTTGTAGCCATGTCCACCTATCATGTTTTGGCAACATTAAGTGGTAAGCGGGAGGATTAGCATTTCTAAGTATGGAACCCAGTCGGGGTTCATCATCAAGTCGTTCTCCATACAATACATGTGGGTATTTCTCTTACATACCGCTTCATCAGACAACGAAAAACGCCAACGCAATTTCCGCATTGAAAAACCCAGACAGTAGCACGACTCCACGAGTCCGTGCCTGTCCGCTTCAGACGATGCTTTTGGACACCTAACACGCCTGACTGTTCGGCTACATCTCGTCTACTTTCGAGAGCGAGACGCAAGGGTGTCTCAAACAGGCTTTGTTTCTATTAAATAATATCACAGGGGATGCAGGCGGAGCTGTCATTGGCTGAGATAAATCACAAGGCCGTGTGTGTCTACGCACTCACATTCACGGATTGCAGCCGTGGAGAATGGACCCACCATTTTTCAGTGTATCCTACGGTTATAGCTCCTCCATGAGTAGTGACTCATCGACGCTCGATTGCTCGGTCTCATGGTGTGCATTTTAGAGTAAATGAGATGTCCTTCTCTATTATGGCGCGATGCTGTAATTACATTTCGGGGTCACTACCGCAGAGGTACGCCCAGAGGAGTCGAGGAGAGGGTCATTTGAGTATTGAGAAGCCTCTTTAGGGTGATCAGTTCTCTGACAATTCAATACTGACCGACAGATAATTTCCGATTCTAACAGCTAACAACAACAGACTACTTACTTCAAATAAAAGTGCAATTAATACGGTGTGTCCTATTGAGACTACACACTCGCATACATGAAATAAAGAGCCACATAAGGTTGATGAAATGTGCTGTCAATCAAATATCGATTGCATCAATGCCTACTCATACTTGCACAACCCTATAAACGATCCTAATATTCATGTAGGCTATAGATCTGAATCTATACGATACAGTCGAAGAGTACTGTCTATATAGTTATATACGAGTAATGATCTCACATAAATGAGCATAATTACATGGATATTAAATTAATTCGGGTGTAGTTGTTTGTTGTGTTCTTGATATCTATCAACACAAGTCTGATATCAGCCTGTGTGTAGTAGGCTACAGTAAATTGTTGATAGGCTACGACTTATTAGATGCACGATGTGGACTGGACCGATACACTCTACCAATAGTGGTCAAAAGGTACCCAGTATTAGGAATAATGTGTTTGTAGCTTGCATGGTTGGCATCTCTTGCATGAATATTTTGTTTCATATGTTGGTGCATCTCTAGAAACATTTTTAGATGGTATGCGTCACCATTTATGAGATAATTTAAGTGATATTTGGTAATAAATATACGTTTTTGATACGATTGATGATATAGTTATCGCCTCTATCTGATGTGACCCTCATCAGTTCTCCCCTTGTCTACGCATAGACCAACACTTCAATCCTGGCCGGTTGATCAAGTTGACTAAGCCTAGTCACACCCACCCTAACATTCCCTGATACTTGTAATATAGCGATGTTGTGGTCTTTTGTGTGCCACTATATCAATATATTGTATTGTTATGGATATAGTATTAGTTTTTGATTAGTTTATTATTTTATTTATTATGTATTAGTTGATTAGTTTGATTATTAATGTGAGTGGATCAGATCTGTGCTGTGTGTAAATTAATCGTCCGGAGAGGTGTCACTTGTGATGTAGGTCTGTGCTGGTATACAGCACACAGCGTAGATAAGAACTCGCAGAGTTCCCTGGTGGCATAGAGATTTAGCTGGCGGGTGTAATTGTATTGACCCACTTACCTACACGCTGGGGTAGTAATACAAAAACTATTTGTAGTAATACAAAACTACAATTTCTTAAAATGTACAAAATGTCAATTTAAAATTTGAATGGCATGATATCCAAAACATGTTTTTGAGGAATAGCTGGAATATGAAATGATACCATTTTTTAATTACAAAGATACTCCAAGAAACCACCTCACCGGGTCAGACCCCTTATCCATCTAAGGGTTTAAAATATTTGGGTTGTATTCAACATTTGGTATACATAGGGCAGCCATGTTTAGAGAACGTTACAGTGTGTTTCATGAGGAACCTATATGCTGCAGTCTCCCTTGAAAAAGAGACATATGATCCCAATGGCACCAATCTGGATAAATAAAGGTTTGAAATGAAATGAAGTGTGTCTTACTCTATTGTACAGATAACATAATGACTTCATTCGAGGAAAACCTATTCGTTTCCTATTATCATATTTGTGTTCACAGAAGACACCAACGATGTGTTTTTTCTGCATTTGTCTCTTTTATTCTGAAAATGCATGAGCGGAAGTCTCCATGTTGTCGCTGCCAGTCCTAGCGGAAGTTCCCTGAACGTGAGTGAGATGCTGCCATGCTGTTCTTGACACAGACTTGAAGAAACAGGTAGGACCGTGTGAGCTCTTGCTGCCGCCGCTGAGTCATGACGCTGCTCGCGGACATCTTCTTCAGCAGGAAGCGGAGGAGAGGATCCACTGCCTCTGCTCCAGAGCCTTCGTGCAGTAAGCATCCACAGAGCCCTGCCTGCGTGCGTGCGTGCCCTCTAACCGTGTGTTCTCTGACTGTGTGTGTGTGCTCTGACTGTGTGTGTGTTCTCTGACTGTGTGTGTGTTCTCTAACCGTGTGTGTGTGCTCTGACTGTGTGTGTGTTCTCTGACTGTGTGTGTGTGTGTTCTAACTGTGTGTGTGTGTGTTCTCTAACTGTGTGTGTTCTCTAACCGTGTGTTCTCTGACTGTGTGTGTATGTGTGTTCTAACTGTGTGTGTGTGTGTTCTCTGACTGTGGTGTGTGTGTGTGTTCTCTAACCGTGTGTGTGTGCTCTGACTGTGTGTGTGTTCTCTAACTGTGTTGTGTGTGTGTGTGTCTCTATCACCGTGTGTGTGTTCTCTGACTGTGTGTGTGTGTGTTCTCTGACTGTGTGTCTGGTTCTCTGACTGTGTGTGTGTGTGTGTTCTAACTGTGTGTGTGTGTTCTCTAACTGTGTGTGTGTGTGTGTTCTCTGACTGTGTGTGTGTTCTCTGACTGTGTGTGTGTGTGTTCTCTGACTGTGTGTGTGTGTGTGTGTTCTCTGACTGAGTGTGTGTTCTCTGACTGAGTGTGTGTTCTCTGACTGTGTGTGTGTTCTATGACTGTGTGTGTTCTCTGACTGTGTGTATGTGTGTGTTCTCTGACTGTGTGTGTGTGCTCTGACTGTGGTGTGTGTTCTCTGAATGTGTGTGTGTGTTCTCTGACTGTGTGTGTGTGTTCTCTGAATGTGTGTGTTTCTCTGACTGTGTGTGTGTGTGTGTGTTCTCTGACTGTGTGTGTGTGTGTACTCTGACTGTGTGTGCGTGTGTGTGTGTGTGTGTTCTCTGAATGTGTGTGTGTGTTCTCTGAATGTGTGTGTGTGTTCTCTGAATGTGTGTGTTCTCTGACTGTGTGTGTGTGTGTGTTCTCTGACTGTGTGTGTGTACTCTGACTGTGTGTGTGTGTGTGTTCTCTGACTGTGTGTGTGTGTTCTCTGACTGTGTGTGTGTTCTCTGACTGTGTGTGTGTATATGTGTGTTCTCTGACTGTGTGTGTTCTCTGACTGTGTGTGTTCTCTGACTGTGTGTGTTCTCTGAATGTGTGCGTGTGTTCTCTGAATGTGTGTGTTCTGTGACTGTGTGCGTGTGTTCTCTGAATGTGTGCGTGTGTTCTCTGAATGTGTGTGTTCTCTGACTGTGTGTGTGTGTGTGTGTTCTCTGACTGTGTGTGTGTGTTCTCTGACTGTGTGTGTGTGTGTGTGTTCTCTGAATGTGTGCGTGTGTTCTCTGAATGTGTGTGTTCTCTGACTGTGTGTGTTCTCTGAATGTGTGTGTGTTCTCTGACTGTGTGTGTGTGTGTGTGTTCTCTGACTGTGTGTGTGTGCTCTGACTGTGTGTGTGTGTTCTCTGAATGTGTGTGTGTGTTCTCTGACTGTGTGTGTGTGTTCTCTGAATGTGTGTGTGTGTTCTCTGACTGTGTGTCTGTTCTCTGACTGTGTGTGTGTGTTCTCTGAATGTGTGTGTTCTGTGACTGTGTGCGTGTGTTCTCTGACTGTGTGTGTTCTCTGACTGTGTGTGTTCTCTGACTGTGTGTGTGTTCTCTGACTGTGTGTGTGTGTGTTCTCTGACTGTGTGTGTGTGCTCTGACTGTGTGTGTGTGTTCTCTGAATGTGTGTGGTTCTCTGACTGTGTGTGTGTGTGTGTTCTCTGACTGTGTGTGTGTGTGTACTCTGACTGTGTGTTCTCTGACTGTGTGTGTGTTCTCTGAATGTGTGTGTGTGTTCTCTGAATGTGTGTGTTCTCTGACTGTGTGTGTGTGTGTTCTCTGACTGTGTGTGTGTGTGTGTTCTCTGACTGTGTGTGTGTTCTCTGACTGTGTGTGTGTTCTCTGACTGTGTGTGTGTATGTGTGTTCTCTGACTGTGTGTGTTCTCTGAATGTGTGTGTGTGTTCTCTGAATGTGTGTGTTCTCTGACTGTGTGTGTGTGTGTTCTCTGACTGTGTGTGTGTGTGTGTTCTCTGACTGTGTGTGTGTTCTCTGACTGTGTGTGTGTTCTCTGACTGTGTGTGTGTATGTGTGTTCTCTGACTGTGTGTGTTCTCTGAATGTGTGTGTGTGCTCTCTGACTGTGTGTGTGTGTTCTCTGACTGTGTGTGTGTGTGTTCTCTGACTGTGTGTGTGTTCTCTGACTGTGTGTCTGTTCTCTGACTGTGTGTGTGTGTTCTCTGAATGTGTGTGTTCTCTGAATGTGTGTGTTCTCTGACTGTGTGTCTGTTCTCTGACTGTGTGTGTATGTGTTCTCTGAATGTGTGGTGTTCTGTGACTGTGTGTGTTCTCTGACTGTGTGTGTTCTCTGAATGTGTGTGTTCTGTGACTGTGTGCGTGTGTTCTCTGAATGTGTGCATGTGTTCTCTGAATGTGTGTGTTCTCTGACTGTGTGTGTTCTCTGACTGTGTGTGTGTGTGTGTTCTCTGACTGTGTGTGTGTGTTCTCTGACTGTGTGTGTGTTCTCTGAATGTGTGTGTTCTCTGACTGTGTGTGTTCTCTGACTGTGTGTGTGTGTGTGTGTTCTCTGAATGTGTGCGTGTGTTCTCTGAATGTGTGTGTTCTCTGACTGTGTGTGTGTGTGTGTGTTCTCTGACTGTGTGTGTGTGTTCTCTGACTGTGTGTGTGTGTTCTCTGACTGTGGTGTGTGTTCTCTGACTGTGTGTGTGTGTTCTCTGACTGTGTGTGTGTGTTCTCTGACTGTGTGTGTGTGTTCTCTGAATGTGTGTGTGTGTTCTCTGACTGTGTGGTGTGTGTGTTCTCTGACTGTGTGTGTGTGTGTTCTCTGACTGTGTGTGTGTGTTCTCTGACTGTGTGTGTGTGTTCTCTGACTGTGTGTGTGTGTGTTCTCTGACTGTGTGTGTGTGTTCTCTGACTGTGTGTGTGTGTTCTCTGACTGTGTGTGTGTGTTCTCTGACTGTGTGTGTGTGTGTGTTCTCTGACTGTGTGTGTGTGTTCTCTGACTGTGTGTGTGTGTGTGTTCTCTGACTGTGTGTGTGTGTTCTCTGACTGTGTGTGTGTGTTCTCTGACTGTGTGTGTGTGTGTTCTCTGACTGTGTGTGTGTGTGTTCTCTGACTGTGTGTGTGTGTCTCTGACTGTGTGTGTGTGTGCTCTGACTGTGTGTGTGTGTGCTCTGACTGTGTGTGTGTGTTCTCTGACTGTGTGTGTGTGTTTGACTGTGTGTGTGTGTGTGTTCGCTGACTGTGTGTGTGTGTTCTCTGAATGTGTGTGTGTGTTCTCTGAATGTGTGTGTGTGTTCTCTGAATGTGTGTGTGTGTGTTCTCTGACTGTGTGTGTGTGTGTGTTCTCTGACTGTGTGTGTGTGTGTTCTCTGACTGTGTGTGTGTGTGTTCTCTGACTGTGTGTGTGTTCTCTGACTGTGTGTGTGTGTTCTCTGACTGTGTGTGTGTGTTCTCTGACTGTGTGTGTGTGTTCTCTGACTGTGTGTGTGTGTTCTCTGACTGTGTGTGTGTGTTCTCTGACTGTGTGTGTGTGTGTGAGTTCTCTGACTGTGTGTGTGTGAGTTCTCTGACTGTGTGTGTGTGTTCTCTGACTGTGTGTGCGTGTGCTCTGACTGTGTGTGTGTGTTCTCTGACTGTGTGTGTGTTCTCTGACTGTGTGTGTGTGCTCTGACTGTGTGTGTGTGTTCTGACTGTGTGTGTGTGTGTTCTCTGACTGTGTGTGTGTGTGTTTCTCTGACTGTGTGTGTGTGTTCTCTGACTGTGTGTGTGTGTTCTCTGACTGTGTGTGTGTGTTCTCTGACTGTGTGTGTGTGTTCTCTGACTGTGTGTGTGTGTGAGTTCTCTGACTGTGTGTGTGTGTGTTCTCTGACTGTGTGTGTGTGTTCTCTGACTGTGTGTGTGTGTTCTCTGACTGTGTGTGTGTGTGCTCTGATGTGTGTGTTCTCTGACTGTGTGTGTGTGCTCTGACTGTGTGTGTGTGTGCTCTGACTGTGTGTGTGTGTTCTCTGACTGTGTGTGTGTGTTCTCTGACTGTGTGTGTGTGTGTGTTCGTGACTGTGTGTGTGTTCTCTGAATGTGTGTGTGTGTGTTCTCTGAATGTGTGTGTGTGTTCTCTGAATGTGTGTGTGTGTGTTCTCTGACTGTGTGTGTGTGTGTGTTCTCTGACTGTGTGTGTGTGTGTTTCTCTGACTGTGTGTGTGTGTGTTCTCTGACTGTGTGTGTGTGTGTTCTCTGACTGTGTGTGTGTGTTCTCTGACTGTGTGTGTGTGTGTTCTCTGACTGTGTGTGTGTGTTCTCTGACTGTGTGTGTGTGTGTGAGTTCTCTGACTGTGTGTGTGTGTGTTCTCTGACTGTGTGTGTGTGAGTTCTCTGACTGTGTGTGTGTGTTCTCTGACTGTGTGTGTGTGTGCTCTGACTGTGTGTGTGTGTTCTCTGACTGTGTGTGTGTGTTCTCTGACTGTGTGTGTGTGTGCTCTGACTGTGTGTGTGTGTTCTGACTGTGTGTGTGTGTGTTCTCTGACTGTGTGTGTGTGTGCTCTGACTGTGTGTGTGTGTTCTCTGACTGTGTGTGTGGTGTGCTCTGACTGTGTGTGTGTGTTCTGGCTGTGTGTGTGTGTGTTCTCTGACTGTGTGTGTGTGTGTTCTCTGACTGTGTGTGTGTGTGTGTTCTCTGACTGTGTGTGTGTGTGTTCTCTGACTGTGTGTGTGTGTTCTCTGACTGTGTGTGTGTGTTCTCTGACTGTGTGTGTGTGTTCTCTGACTGTGTGTGTGTGTTCTCTGACTGTGTGTGTGTGTTCTCTGACTGTGTGTGTGTGTGAGTTCTCTGACTGTGTGTGTGTGTGTTCTCTGACTGTGTGTGTGTGTTCTCTGACTGTGTGTGTGTGTGCTCTGACTGTGTGTGTGTGTTCTCTGACTGTGTGTGTGTTCTCTGACTGTGTGTGTGTGTTCTCTGACTGTGTGTGTGTGTGTGTGCTCTGACTGTGTGTGTGCTCTGCAGGGACCGGGAGCTGTACCGCTCTGACAACAGACTGCTCTCCTTTGATGTGACCAACACAGTCCAAGGTAACTAATACAATACACAACACACACACACACACAGTCAGAGAACACACACACACAGTCAGAGAACACACACACACAGTCAGAGAACACACACACACATTCAGAGAACACACACACACACAGTCAGAGAACACACACACACAGTCAGAGAACACACACACACATTCAGAGAACACACACACACACACACTAGGGGTGCAACAACTAATCGACTTAATCGATTAAAATCGATTACCAAATTAGTTGCCAACTAATTCAGTCGTCGATTCGTTGGTGACGTCATCACGTGTGTTTTACGCCCCGTTAAGCTCTAACTTTATTGGTCTTTGTATCGGTACTGGAGACATTTAAAAAATATATGTCATGTATTATTGCTACAAAGACATTATATCGCAGTCTCAGTGTCGCCAACTCGTTTCTGCACAAAGACAAACAAATGCGTCTATGATGTATTTTCGATCTTTCTCTCCCCCGCCTGCTTGCGAGGGGGCGGGGCAGTTTACACACGGGCAGCTGCAACATGCAGCAACATGCACACACACACACACGTGGGAGATGGCGGAGAGAACGCGCTCCGAGGTGGTTACACTTTACCCGTCTCGATGTGGAGAATGCTCGTTGCCAAAAGTGGAATAAGAGTTTAGCACGTGAGGGCGGTAACACGAGCAGTGTGTCTAAACATTTAGCAAAAGCGCTCCACATCCAGACGGAGGAATGCACCGGGTTCCACCGTCTCTCTAGCAGCTCTGTAGCCCCGTCCACGAGGAACGTTTCCCCGTCAGGTGTTCTGTGTGCTAGCAGCAACACACGGAGCTAACTACATTATACAAACATGATGATTAGAGGTAACAGAGTTATTTGCAGACTTTTGGTGACGGAGCCTCAGTGTGGCACCCCCCCCCTCTGGAACTCTCTCCCCCCCGAAATCCGCAGCGCCCCAACCCTGGACATTTTCAAAAAAGCCCTCAAAACGCACCTTTTTACCAAGGCTTTCCCCACTTAGTTAGTTTAAAAGCTTTATTTGTTCCCCTACTCTTAACCTGTCTGCCTTTGTTCCCCTACTCCCCCCCCCTACCCGACTTGTAAAGTGACCTTGGGTTTCCTGAAAGGCGCTATACAAATATATATATTATTATTATTATTTAGTTTGTTAAAGTTTCAGCTATTCTGTTTACAGTTCTGTCATCAGATTATTTAATACGATTTGTTAAAACACTGTTGTTGCTTTTGATGTGAGATATTATGTATTTAATTTGAATAAAAAGCAATGTTAGTTTTGTTCACAATTTAAGTTATTTCAATAATATACGTATTTTGGAATCAAGTATTCATCTTTATTGTCTTCATTGTTTCCACATGCCTAAAACAACCTCAAGCTACATCTAAAAGTTGATGGCTAAATAAGAGCGTTTGAGAAATTGTGCAGGCATACAGTGATAGTCCGAATAGTCGATTCATCGTTTCATTAATCGACTATCAAATTAGTCGTTTGTTGCAGCCCTAACACACACACACACACACACACACACACATTCAGAGAACAGAGAACACCTCTGTGTGTCTGAGGGCCACCTTCCTCTGTGTGTCTCAGGGCCACCTTCCTCTGTGTGTCTGAGGGCCACCTTCCTCTGTGTGTCTCAGGGCCACCTTCCTCTGTGTGTCTCAGGGCCACCTTCCTCTGTGTCTGAGGGGCCACCTTCCTCTGTGTGTGTCTGAGGGCCACCTTCCTCTGTGTGTCTCAGGGCCACCTTCCTCTGTGTGTCTCAGGGCCACCTTCCTCTGTGTCTGAGGGCCACCTTCCTCTGTGTGTGTCTGAGGGCCACCTTCCTCTGTGTGTCTGAGGGCCACCTTCCTCTGTGGTGTCTGTGGGCCACCTTCCTCTGTGTGTCTGAGGGCCACCTACCTCTGTGTGTCTGAGGGCCACCTTCCTCTGTGTGTCTGAGGGCCACCTTCCTCTGTGTGTCTGAGGGCCACCTTCCTCTGTGTGTCTGAGGGCCACCTTCCTCTGTGTGTCTGAGGGCCACCTTCCTCTGTGTGTCTGAGGGCCACCTTCCTCTGTGTCTGAGGGCCACCTTCCTCTCTGTGTCTGAGGGCCACCTTCCTCTGTGTGTCTGAGGGCCACCTTCCTCTGTGTGTCTGAGGGCCACCTTCCTCTCTGTGTCTGAGGGCCACCTTCCTCTGTGTGTCTGAGGGCCACCTTCCTCTGTGTGTCTGAGGGCCACCTTCCTCTGTGTCTGAGGGCCACCTTCCTCTGTGTGTCTGAGGGCCACCTTCCTCTGTGTGTCTGAGGGCCACCTTCCTCTGTGTGTCTGTGGGCCACCTTCCTCTGTGTGTCTGAGGGCCACATTCCTCTGTGTGTCTGAGGGCCACCTTCCTCTGTGTGTCTGAGGGCCACCTTCCTCTGTGTGTCTGAGGGCCACCTTCCTCTGTGTGTCTGAGGGCCACCTTCCTCTGTGGTGTCTGAGGGCCACCTTCCTCTGTGTGTCTGAGGGCCACCTTCCTCTGTGTGTCTGAGGGCCACCTTCCTCTCTGTGTCTGAGGGCCACCTTCCTCTGTGTGTCTGAGGGCCACCTTCCTCTGTGTGTCTGAGGGCCACCTTCCTCTCTGTGTCTGAGGGCCACCTTCCTCTGTGTGTCTGAGGGCCACCTTCCTCTGTGTGTCTGAGGGCCACCTTCCTCTGTGTCTGAGGGCCACCTTCCTCTGTGTGTCTGAGGGCCACCTTCCTCTGTGTGTCTGAGGGCCACCTTCCTCTGTGTGTCTGTGGGCCACCTTCCTCTGTGTGTCTGAGGGCCACATTCCTCTGTGTGTCTGAGGGCCACCTTCCTCTGTGTGTCTGAGTCCCACCTTCCTCTCTGTGTGTCTGAGGGCCACCTTCCTCTGTGTGTGTCTGAGGGCCACCTTCCTCTGTGTGTCTGAGGGCCACCTTCCTCTGTGTGTCTGAGGGCCACCTTCCTCTGTGTGTCTGAGGGCCACCTTCCTCTGTGTGTCTGAGGCCACCTTCCTGTGTGTGTCTGAGGGCCACCTTCCTCTGTGTCTGAGGGCCACCTTCCTGTGTGTCTGAGGGCCACCTTCCTCTGTGTCTGAGGGCCAGTCCTGAGGTTGAACTCTCAGACTCAGGACTGGCCCTCAGACACACAGAGGAAGGTGGCCCTCAGACACACAGAGGAAGGTGGCCCACAGACACACACAGAGGAAGGTGGCCCTCAGACACACAGAGGAAGGTGGCCCTCAGACACACAGAGGAAGGTGTCTATGGGGGTGAATTGAGAAGCTGTGAAAACATTACCCCTCACCTCACAGAGGCATATGATGGAGAGGAGGAGGAGGAGGAGGAGGAGGGAGGAGGAGGAGGAGGAGGAGGGAGGATGAAGAGGCTCAGCTGATGGCGAACATGGGTCTGCCCCTTGCCTTTGGAAGCTCCTCTAAACAGAGGAGAGGGGTGAGTCACCTGACACCTTCCCCTTAGCACCCAGTCTGTGCAGCTCCTCTTATTGTCTGACTGACTTCCTGCTGCTGAATGAGCCTGTTGTGGTCATGTGACAGGGGAGGAGGTCCAACAGGAAGCCTGCCACATGTTGGGAGGAATCCACTGAAGAGGAGGGAGATCTGCCACTGAGTCATTCAATGAAGGAAACCACTGAAGAGACCCAGGCTGCTGGCTGGGAAGCATACTGGGGTACTGTGTGTGTGTTGTGTGTGTGTGTGTGTGTGTGTGTGTGTGTGTGTGGTGTGTGTGTGTGTGTGTGTCACATGCTGATCAAACACCACTGTTCACTAGGCGCATTACATACAAAACAAATACAGATCAATTCAATTGAAGATTATTTTACAAAGAAAGGATCATGACCAAAGTCTAAGTATGCAGGAGACTAGCTTCCCAAGGGTTCCATGCTCAGCCTGCTCAGCGGCACGGAGGTGGCCACGTGCTGTGCGACCTATGGATGGAGCACGGTCACATCACAGCAGCTGTGGCGTTGGGGACAAAGAGCAGTGACAGCAAATCTTTGACTTCCTCACATATTAAACGTTGCTTCTCTGTTTTCATGTGTAGCTGAACAGGGTGAAGCTCTGCTGTGGAGCAGCTGGTTGGAGAAGCTTCCAGAGACTGACCAGGGATCAGGGACTGCTCCTTGGGAGGACCCACACTCTGAAGCTGCCTGGGACACACACGCTACAGAGACCTACTACTCATACTGGGACCAGTACTTGTACTGGGCAGCACGGGGCTGGAGTGCAGAGCAGCCTGCCTGGGAGGGGAACACTGGGGGGGTGGGGGGCACAGAGACAGAGGGAGGGAGGGAGGGACGGACCGAGGACCAGCAGAGAGCAGGGGAAGACGAGGCTCTTGGTGATGACGCTGGGGGTCTGAAGGATCTGTTTGCTCACAGCTGCACGGTAGCTGTGAGATCAGAGAGCGACTCAGAGGCGGAGTGTGTGAGTGTGTGTGACATCAGACAGCAGGCAGAGAGAGAGCTCTGTGTGTCTGATCGCCCTTCTGATGGGGGGTGTGATCACAGGGGTCATGCTGCCTCCTCACAGGGACCCACAGCTCAACAAGCAGGTAACACATGGACACACACACACACACACACACACGCTGCACTATTCTTCAAAATGTTCATATTCAAACTGCAGAAAGCACAATCTTGTCAAGGGATTAATACGACATTTGGCTTCAACCCGGATTCTACAATTTATTTGTATATTATTATTGTGATTTCTATTGTTTTAGTTTCTAATTGATACAATTAGTAAATACATTTCAGACTTCGGCCCATACACACATGGATGTCCCGCCCCGGACACACAAAGCAAAGCTCATGCTACATCCATGCTGGCTCAATATACTGTCTCTGCTTGCTAGCTGTCCATTCAAAGGAAGCACACTGGATAGAAACTCCCCAAACAAGCGAACCTACCAGTTTCCCCCCTGTCCCTGCCACCTCCCCCACTGCCTCTGCCCCCTCCCCCCCCTGTCTCTGCCCCCTCCCCCCCTGTCTCTGCCCCCCCCCTGTCTCTGCCCCCTCCCCCCCTGTCTCTGCCCCCTCCCCCCCCTGTCTCTGCCCCCTCCCCCCTCCCCCCCACTGTCCCTGCCCCCTCCCCCCACTGTCCCTGCCCCCTCCCCCCCTGTCTCTGCCCCCTCCCCCCACTGTCCCTGCCCCCTCCCCCATGCCTGGCTCCTCCGGTTTGTATCCATGTATGTTCCCTACCGCCACCATCATTTTCTCCTCTTGTTGACATATGGGAAATAACTGCGGTCTGGCTCTCCCAACATACACCCGGTTTGATTGGCTACTGCTTGTACTGTCAGATTTATATTCGTGGGATTTGATTGGCTGACGCCTCCGTCGAGGCGGCAAAAGTAGAACTTTGCTCTACTTTTGCAGCGAGCACCTCGAGAGAACCTACGCTTTGCTCCCACAATGCAGTTCGGCGAATCGTGATGTCACCCCATTCAAAGTGAATGGGCAGAAGCGTTGAAGCGGCAACGCACGCCGCCGTGTGTAGGGGCCGTTAGTGTCACATATTAGGGTTGGAAAAATGCTAATTAAATAAATGTGTATGATGTGCTGGTAATATCTGGTACGTTTTTGACTCAGATTCCCAGCATGCCCCTGGCGGCGCGGACAGACAGAGTGGCAACAGGAAAGCAACTTCTAATGGAGAAGACGATGATGAACATCACAAACCCCCAGGAGGAGGGGGGGCCGGGGTGAAACGCCGGTGAGATTCTGCTGCATGTTGGTGTTCGGGAGAACTGTATGGAAAGAGGGACCCTTACCCCGGCCAGAGGGCACACATGACCTCAGCCAATAGCTGAACATCAACAGCTGCTTGCAGCAGGAAAGCTAGTCAACGTTATCCTTTTTATAAAATCCAAGTGAGAAATAATATCGAGGCACACGTTTATTCATGACAATACTTTGACCCACGGTAAAAACAAAATGGATTGCTGGGACAGTCATGACTCCAAAGAGAAGTTAAATGTTGTCATCCCACTCTAATGCTGGTAGTTCCATTCCAACCCCCACACGTGCTGAGCCTCTCATTTCATTTCAAACCTGTATTTATCCAGATTGGTCCATTGAGATCATATGTCTCTTTTTCAAGGGAGACCTGCAGCATACAGGTTCCACATGAAACATGAAACAATAAAGGACATTATACAGGATACATAGTTATAGACATTTACAAGTGCCCATTGTATCAGCAAGCATTTCATTTACCCTAGCTCTAAAGACATGCAGAGGAATGAGATTGCTCAGTTTCACTTCCTGCTGAAGATTGTTCCAGCAAGTGGAGCTGCACATAAAAGCTGTCTCACCTGAGACAGTCCTTGCTCTTGGCACATCTAACAAGACCACATCATGTGACCTCAGACAATAGCTGCTTGCTGCTGTCTGTGTGATCAGAGAGCAGATATAATACGGGAGTTTACCCAACAAAGCTTTACAGATAAACGTGTACCAGAGACTGAGCCTCCGTACAGAGAGAGATGGTAAACCTGCCTTGGTATCAATCAATCAATCAATGATGTCTCAGTGGTCTTCACAGTGTGTACAGAATATCAGTATGACAATACGACACCCTCTGTCCTCAGATCCTCTGTCCTCAGACCCTCTGTCCTTAGACCCTCACATTGTACAAGGAAACACTTCCAAAGAAAACCCAGTTTAAAGGGAAAAAATGGGAGAAACCTCAGGGAAGGCAACAGAGGAGTACAGTGTACAGTGATGAGTCAGCGCTTTACAATTTGTGACAAATCTCAGAGCACTGTGATACGCAGCATCCAATTTGCTCAGGTAATTGGCAGGTGCATTCATATACAACAAATCCCCATAGTCCAGCACAGGTCAAAGGCCACAGAGCCTTTTCCTGGCCTCAAGCGAGAAACAGGACTTGTTCCTGGAGAAGAAACCTAGCCTAACCCTCAGTTTCTTAAGCAGGTTATTGACATGAAGTTCAAAAGAGAGACAATCATCAAGCCAGATACCCAGGTATTTGTAACAGGCAACAACTTCAAGTTTTGTTCCTTGCGTAGTTACAATATCTACAACAGGCTCTGGTGTCTTGTTTAGCTTTAGAAAAGAGCATTACCTTGGTTTGATCCACATTTAGAAGAAGCTTTAGTTCAGAGAGCTGAGTCTGAATAGTGTTAAAAACAGCCTGTAATTTAACAACAGCCTCTTTAATGGAGGGACCTGCACAATACATCACAGTATCATCCGCATTAAAAATGTAAAGTAGCTTCATCCACATTTTCACCTACGCTGTTAATATATATGGAGAATAAAAGTGGTCCTAAAACAGAACCTTGTGGTACACCATTAGAAATGTTCAACCACTCAGAAGACAGTCCATCAGAGTGAACACATGGGACCTTTCAGAGAGGCAGTTCACAAACCACCCCACTGCAAGGCTGGATAGGCCGATACTGAGTAGCCTCTGCTTTAAAATGCGATGATCAACGGTGTCAAACGCTTTGGACAGGTCAATAAACAGAGCTGCACAACTCTGCTTATTATCTAAAATAGTAGTAATGTCATTTACCACTTTCATTGTGGCAGTGATGGTGCTGTGTTTCTTTCTGAATCCTGACTGATGCTCAGACAGGACGTCATGGTTACATAAAAACTCCTTTACTTGTTCACTCACTAAGCGTTCGAGCACCTTAGCCAGAACTGACAATTTAGAGATTGGCCTATAGTTATTTAAAATAGTTGCCTCCCCTCCTTTCAGTAAAGGCAAGACATAAGCAGACTTCCACACTTTTGTAATTGTGTTCGTGCTGAGGGAGAGGTTAAAAAGAGAAGTAAGAGGTGGAGCAATAACATCTGCAGCTATCTTTAAAAAGAAAGGTTCTACGTTGTCCGGGCCAGCCGGTTTCCCAGGATCTAACTTAGATAAGGCTTCATGAACAATACCAACAGTTAAAGGAGTACAACTGAAAGGGTTTTCCAGACCACTTTGTTCAGAGTCAAGGATTGGAGCGTTCACAGGAGCCACACAGCCAAACAGAGAGCCACAAGACACAACATGCTCATTAAAGCAATTGAGCATAGTAGCCCTGTCTGATATAGTGCCAGATGCTGTGGTGAGGCACGGAGGTAGCTCATTTGGGATATCACCAGTGGAAATCGATTTTATGGCTTTCCAAAATGTCCTAGGATTATTCAGGTTTTCTGTGGTAACCGACAAATAGCACTTTGATTTAGCTCTTTTTATTTGGGATGTGAAGCTATTTCTTAGCTGCCTAAACGCAGCCACTCTACCTCTGAGCCTGATCTCCTAGCCTTAGCCCAAGCATTATTTCTCTCATGAAGGAGACTGGACAGCTCAGCAGAAAACCAGGGATTGTTTCGTCCCTTCACTCTAAATTTACGCAGAGGTGCATGTCTATCTATCATTTTCATAAAACCAAGATCAAAATAAGACCGTGCGGTTTCTACATCAGCACACAGATTGATTCTACCCAAATCAAAATCAAACAGATCATGAGCAAAGCCCTGCTCTCTTTGTGATGACACGTGGTTTAACCTTTTGGACCTTAGTGTCCCTAATGGTGGCTACAACACAGTGATCACTCACATCATTAGCAAATACTCCCACAGATGAGTATTTATGTGGAACATTTGTTAAAATTAGATCAATTAAGGAGGATTTATTTGGGGACTTAATATTTGGGCGAGTAGGACTGTCAATAATCTGGGTAAAATTCAAAGAGGTACACAGGTTTTTAAAGTCCTCTGACACAGAAGTTAACCAGTCCCAATTCAAATCACCAAGCAGCACTATTCCCTCGTAGGAAAGTTGTGATAACATTTTTGCCAATGACGATAAAGAGTCCTTGACAGCCGAAGGTGCCCTGTAGCAGCCCACCACCATGAGCTGTTGACCCTTTGTTACCTCAATATTCACGGCTAAACATTCTAGCTGTTTACTAACAGATTTGGAAACCATATTAGTTACACACAACTTATTTTTCACATAACTGGTAACGCCACCACCTTTTTTAGGCCGGTCAGTACGATACACACTGTAACCATTTATGTACATGTCAGAGGCCAAAATGGATTTATCTAGCCACGTTTCTGACAAGACAATGACATCAGTATCAGTTGAACTCGCCCAAATACGGACAAAATCTAATTTAGGTAACAGACTACGCACATTTAAATGAATTAAACCTAGCCCAGATCTAGATAGATAGATATAAAATCTAGATTTTCCGAAAGATTAATTCAAAATGATTTACTGAAAGTAAGAAGAAATGCAACACAATTACCATCCACAAGAGAGGGCCATCGTGTAGTCAGAAGATGCTGAGGTAAGATGTTATCATATGCACATCGTAAAGCATCGTGTTCTGTTTACAGTCATGAGCTGGATGTGGAGGAGAGCCCGAACCTGACCCCTGAGGAGGAGAGCCCGAACCTGACCCCTGAGGAGGAGAGCCCGAACCTGACCCCTGAGGAGGAGAGCCCGAACCTGACCCCTGAGGAGGAGAGCCCGAACCTGACCCCTGAGGAGGAGAGCCCGAACCTGACCCCTGAGGAGGAGAGCCCGAACCTGACCCTTGAGGAGGAGAGCCCGAACCTGACCCCTGAGGAGGAGAGCCCGAACCTGACCCCTGAGGAGGAGAGCCCGAACCTGACCCCTGAGGAGGCCTGGAGCAAACTGGGCCTTAAGCACAACCCTGAGCCTCTGTGAGTGTGACCGGCCACACACACACACGCACACACACTGCTCCATCATTCACACACCCTCTGAAGTGTGTCAGCAGACAGTGTCCTACGGTTCCCTGCATGTTGAGAACAGATGTGTTTTGGCTCTAATATGTCGTTACTGTAATAGTTATGCAATGTTCATTCCTGGAATAGTAGTAGGAGTCTCTGTCTCTCTTTTCTTCTCTCACCTCTTTATTTGAATCCTTCCCTCTATTCACTTCCAGTGGTAAATGAGTGAGTTCTCAAGTGAAGAAGGTGAGCTAAGGTCGCATTTGGGCTGCACAAAATAAAATGTATTGTAAACATACAGGAATAATAACAGAAACACTTTAAAGTGAAACGCACCAACATGAAGAGGCTAGGGGTCGGCAACCTTTTGGATATGATGCCGTTTAAACACATTTAAATAATTGGCTTAAACGTCAAAACAATAATGACGAGCGTCCGTTCTGTGGTTACGGTGCCGCGTGCCACTGGTTACGGTGCCGCGTGCCACTGGTTACGGTGCCACTGGTTACGGTGCCGCGGGTTACGGTGCCGCGGGTTACGGTGCCGCGTGCCACTGGTTACGGTGCCACTGGTTACGGTGCCACTGGTTACGGTGCCACTGGTTACGGTGCCGCGTGCCACTGGTTACGGTGCCACTGGTTACGGTGCCGCGGGTTACGGTGCCGCGTGCCACTGGTTACGGTGCCACTGGTTACGGTGCCACTGGTTACGGTGCCACTGGTTACGGTGCCCGCGTGCCACTGGTTACGGTGCCACTGGTTACGGTGCCGCGTGCCACTGGTTACGGTGCCACTGGTTACGGTGCCGCGGGTTACGGTGCCGCGTGCCACTGGTTACGGTGCCGCGGGTTACGGTGCCACTGGTTACGGTGCCACTGGTTACGGTGCCGCGTGCCACTGGTTACGGTGCCACTGGTTACGGTGCCGCGTGCCACTGGTTACGGTGCCACTGGTTACGGTGCCGCGTGCCACTGGTTACGGTGCCACTGGTTACGGTGCCACTGGTTACGGTGCCGCGTGCCACTGGTTACGGTGCCGCTGGTTACGGTGCCGCGGGTTACGGTGCCGCGGGTTGCCGACCCCTGGGCTGGATCAATAGTGAAGCACCGGATGCTGTTCGCTCCAGCAGGACTTGATCTATATGCAGCGGTGTATTCTGTGAGCTAAGCATGCAATGTAAACACATTTCTTGTAAATATATACCTTGTTGAAGACGTGCAGGGCTGATACTTAAGACTGTTGGCCTATGTGCCGAGGCTTGGAGAGCTCCGGCGCAATGTAACCCCTGGCTGCAGCATCACCACTATGGGATGCTGCAGTACGTACAGAATCGCTTCTCTTATTATCTGCTTTGTGATGATGTTCACAAAGCAGAGACAACACAAATCTGTTTACTAACTATGTTGTCTTTAATGTTGTATTAACTTTAAGGAACAGATTGTGCCTGGTATTATGACTGTGCAGACTACTTCTGATTCAGATGACTGCCACTCAGTTGATATGTTGACCTGATGGAGCAGCTGCTCATGTCTCTGTGTCCCAGGTTCCAAAGCGTGTTGAGCTTCAGAGGCGGCGCTGCTCAGAAGCGTCCGAGGCAGTGGCTCACTCAAGGAGCAGTCCGCAGCGTCAACAAGCACACCAGGTTCTCTGAGGCGGGAGCGGACCACACACCGCCACAGAACAGAACCGCCCTCCACAAGGTACCTGAGCCGCAGGTCTCTGAGAACACATTCCTGTGTTTCATTAGCAATGTGCTCCAGCTAAGTGACGCGATGATGAACACATGCCAATGGTTACAACCCCACGAAACGGTACACTCACTCGTCTGCTGTTGCTGCCCTGAAACAGGCACATCCTGATATCTTCTGGATCGGTGGAAAAGTGTCCACCCTTTCCCCCCAAAAAACACAAATGAGATTTTTAGGACAAAATGTCACTTAATGGAAATTGTATCAACCAATTCAAAGCTGGCTCTGTATGAAGAGCTGTCCACAATTATAGATGTGCTCGGAAATACGTTGAACAAATATTTATTTAATTAAAATGATCTTTTGGTTACAACTTGCACAAAGTAATTGATCAGAATAACCACAGCTGGTGCCAGTGTGTGTGGCATGCCGTCCGTCTCTTTTATTAATAAAGTCACTTCAACTAGGACTCAAATCACTGCTCCGTCAAACGACACCTCTGTCTCTGCCCCCTGCTTTGCTGTTTGACCGTGTTGAGCCTATGACTCTGTCCCCTGTCTCCAGAACAAAGCCCTCTGGTTCTCCAATCGACCCTGTCCCTCCTCGATGTTTTAAAGAGGTATTCCCCACTATAGGACCTTTAGTCCAGCAGATATGTGAAATATCTGAAAGAATTGTGCTTTCGATGATAAAAGATTAGAGCATGCCCTAAGGAAGATGCGTGGCTATAGGGCCATCGCAAACATTGGCGCCATTGGACACCTTTTGGACAAACATCCTCTGTCCCCAGCAGTGACCAGCTTGGAAGGCAGCTCTCTTTGTGTGCTGAATCAATGCTGCTTGTGTTGGGGGGAATCCCTCAATTGTTCTACCTTTCTGGGTGAAGAGTTGCTTGCATGCCTGATTGACTGACTCCTGGCTGCTAGTGCGGTCATACAAAACCAGAGAGCAGTGTCACACTCACTTCTCTACTTCCCCTCTTCTACGAACAGGCCAAATATGTGGCCATGATTCGTCATTCCATCGATGAGGTAAGGCAGGCATTAGAGATTCTGAATCCTGGTCAGATCACTCTGGATCAACCTCTATACGCTGTGGCTAAACAAATCCAGTGAATCTGGCCAGCAACTCACAGTGAAGATCATTGTATTGTGATGTTTGTTGGGTTTCACATTGAGATGGCAGCACTCAAGGTACTTGGCGACCTCCTGGAGGGGTAGCGGGTGGACAAGAGCAGTGTCGTGTTCCCAGTTCCACTTCTGGTCTATCATCCTGCAGCTGGAAATAGAGTTGATGATCTATGTGCGATCAATAAGAGGGGCCGACTTCCTACTCTACATAAATGCCTTGACCAAGAGTGTGCCTTGGTTCCTTTCTCTGGGACTGGTATCCATCTCTATGCCGGATGGATACCAGTCCACTTACGTGACATGATTGTGCTAAAAGATAACCATCCTGATGTCCATGGGCCGTTTCTGAGAGGAAACTTTGCTGTGAAGAAGACGACACACAGCTATTGTCATTGACCAGGCCCACGAGCAGAACAATGCCTCTGTGAAAGGTGATGGCGGTGCTGTAGGCCTGACAGAGAACCCTGCAGCTCCGCCACGCTGGATGGTGTCTGGCCGCGAGGTGGCACGTGTGGTTGGGGAGTTTGAGGCCTCCACTGAGAAGAGCAAGAAGATTGACACCCGGCACCATGAGCAGACCAAACATGCGCATTTGCACAAGATGTTAAAGCACCAATTGGTGCTATATAAGACATGGGCAATCCATTCTGTGAAATAAGCAGTGAATATATTCTTGTACTGGATACTAGAGACCTTGCAGATGCAGCAGTCATTGGCACTCTGAACCAGATTGAGAAACTCGGACAGGACGGGTATGACACCTACAGTGGAGGAAATAAGTATTTGATCCCTTGCCGATTTTGTAAATTCACCCACTTACAAAGAAATGAACAGTCTATAATTGTAATGGTATGTTTATTTTAAAAGTGAGAGTAAGAATATCAAAAAGAAAATCCAGCAAATTACATTATATAAAAGATAAACAATTATTTAACTGTGGGAAATAAGTATTTGATCCCCTTGCAAAAAACAAGGATTCTGGCTCCCACAGACCGGTCACATAAGTTCATTTCCTTTAGGAAAGTACCCCTCGTATCAACTTGTTACCTGTATAAAAGACACCAGTCCACAGAATCAATCAATCAGATTCCAACCTCTACACCATGGGCAAGACTAAATAGCTGTCTAAGGACCTCAGGGAGGAGATTGTAGACCTGCACTTGTCTGGGAATGGCTACAAAACTATCAGCAAGCAGCTTGGGGAGAAGGTGACAACTGTTGGTGCGATTATTCGGAAATGGAAGGGAAAAAAATGGACATCAATCAACAATCAATCACCCTCGCTCTGGGAATCCACACAAGATCTCGCCCCTTGGGCTATTGATGATCATTAGAAAGGTGAGGTATCAGCCAAGAACTACAAGGGAGGAACGTGTTAATGATCTCAAGGCAGCTGGGACCACAGACCCAAGAAAACTATTGGTAACACACTACACCATAATGGATCAAACCCTGCAGCGCCCGCAAGTTCCCCTGCTCAAGAAGAACATGAAAAGCCCGTCTGAAAATTGACACTGAATGATTCAGAGAAGGATTGGTAGAAACTGATGTGGTCAGATGAGACCAAAATGGAGGTGGAAACATTATGCTTTGGGGTGTTTCTCTGCTAAAGGGGACAGGACGACTTCCCTGCATC
This sequence comes from Champsocephalus esox, assembly GCA_036324585.1. Lineage (NCBI taxonomy): Eukaryota > Metazoa > Chordata > Actinopteri > Perciformes > Channichthyidae > Champsocephalus > Champsocephalus esox. The sequence continues at coordinate 1,579,426 of CM070481.1, read as the reverse complement.
GAGGAGAGGATGGACGGGGCCATGTACTGTAACATCTTGGCCAATAGCTTCCTTCCCTCAGCCAGGACACTGAAAAAGGGTCATGGATGGGTCTTCCAGCAGGACAAAGGCCCTGAACATACGGCCAAGGCAACACAGGAGCTGCTAAAGAAGAAGTACATTTAGGTGAAGGAGGGGCCTAGCCAGTCTCCGGACCTTAATCCCAAATCTGTGGAGGGAGCTGAAGTTTTGAGATGCCAAGAATCAGCCTCAACACCTTAAGGATTTGGAGAGGAACTTCAGAGAGGAGTGGACCAAAATCCTTCCTGAGATGTGCACAAACCTGGAGACCAACTACACAAAGTGTCTGACCTCTGTGCTGTCCAACAAGGTTTCTCCACCAAGTACTAACACATGTTTTGCAAGGGGATCAAATACTTATTTCCCACAGTTTAATGCATATCAAATTGTATATTTTGTATAATGTCAATTTCTGGATTTTCTTTTTGATATTCTTACTCTCACTGATAAATTAAACCTACCATTACAATTATAGACGGTGAATTTATTTCTAAGTGGGTAAATGTACAACATCTGCAAGGGATCACATACTTATTTCCTCCACTGTATGTCAGTGAGCGCCTCGTCAAACAGACAAAGCCCATCAAAGATCCCATCAAAAGGAAAAACGTCCCTCTATTCAGCCGGCCTCCAGTCCGAGAGAAGTCCAGGTCCCACAACAGCTCTCATCTCTGAAGAATGACTGTTCTCTGTTCTCTAGGTTGTATCTGAGATATGTGATGGAAGTCTGGATGAGTTTTTTGGGGTTAATTATGTGAAATATAATAAACTTGAAAACCAGGCATGTCCATCATCATTGTCACAAATGAGCAAGCTCAGAACTGGTACCAAGTCAGACTTGGTGGGCTGTTTGGAGGACCTGATTTATTTACAAGAGAATGCATCCCACCCCACAGTTAAGGCCTCATCCTTGATGGGCCTACTCTTGTGAACATGCTACGACCTAGTGCTGCTAAGACGTTTTTTTATTATGCGCAGAAAGCGTTCTCACCATACATCCTGTCTCAGCTGGAGCATGTCAGCAGAGTCAATGTCGTGTGGGATGAATATTTCCCGAAAAATCTGAAGGCTGAAACATGCAGCAAGAGAGGGAAGGGTGTTCATAGATGCGCTGAGCCATCCAGTGTCATTCCTGGAAACTGGCCAGAGCTTCTGCGCATTGAAGACAAGAAGGCTGAACTGTTCTTCTTCCTGGCAACCAGTGTGGCAGCCCTCAACACTGGCAAAAAAATAATCAGTACTTGCAACATGCACACATGAGGAGGCTGATGCCCGCATCCAACTGCACCACGGAGATGCTGTGGGTATAGCAAGGTGTCAATACGCACAGTTGACACGGATGTGGTAGTACTGGCAATCACAGCAGCCCAATCCCTCAACATCACTGCTGTGGGTTTCCTTTGGAGCTGGGAAGACTGTTCGGCATTTAGCAGATGGCGAGGTCACTAGGTCCAGATCGATGCATAGCCTTACCAATGTTCCATGCATTTACTGGATGTGACAGTGTCATCTTTCGGTGGCAGGGGCAAGAAGACGGCGTGGGATAAATGGATGACGTTTGATGATGTCACTAGAGCCTTCTGTGCCTTGGCTTCCACCCCAGACTCCGTACACAACTGGATGGAGCGATTTGTGGTATTGCTGTATGACCGCACTAGCAACCAGGAGTCAGTCAATCAGGCACACACGCAACTCTTCACCCACAAAGCAGCATTGATTCAGCACACAAAGAGAGCTGGTCACTGCTGGGGACAGAGGATGTTTGCAGCCCCTGAACTCCCATCCCCAGGTGACTGGGGGTGGAAGAGGAAGGCCACAGGTGGATGGGAAGTTTACTGGACCACATTACCAGAAGGCCAGACCCAGGCCTGTTGTGAACTCCTCCTGAATGTGTCAAGGTAGCAATTCAGTACACTGCCCTTTGCCACTGTGGTGGACTGTGTTTTCAGAACTAAGTCTGCATTTAGTTGAAAACCTGTAATATTTCATATATATTATGTAACATGTATGACTTCACCATAATAAATATGTTAATAGTTTACTGTGTATTCTGTTCCCTGAATACCAGATACATGTAGTTAGCTACATTCTAGCATGTTTTAAATAGTACCAATGCATTCTCCATCCTTTAAAATGTAGGATTAGCCACCAGGATCAAGATCCTAGGTGGCCTAGATCCCAAGCTACTGGTAAAATAACAACCCATGGCGCCATTGGACACATGTGCTCCCTCTTGGGTCCATTCTTAGGAAACACGTTATCGCATTCCATTGCTATGCAGACGATTGCCACTTTAAAAGAACGACTCATATGTGACCCGCTCTATCGAAATCAGTCGGAAGTCGCAACGGCTCATTTCAAAATAAACGTGAAACAATTTTTTCGGGGTTCGGGTGTTTTGTTTGATTTTAAACAAACAAAGTCTTGGCTTTCAGAATATGAACTTTTATTTCCAAAATCACACGGTAAGTACATTTTTGAAGCGTGTAAAGGGACGAAGACGGGCACCTCCCAACCCCGGCTGAAATTCTGAACGTAAGAGTATAGTAATCATAGATAACACGGCAGATTCAGATGATAAATACAGCTTAGAAGCTTGTAACGGCATAATTACAAGCGGAGAACAGAGTAACTTAACGACAGCCGGTGTTTCTCCTGAGTGTTTTCCCCGGTACACAAACACAATACACACACACACACACACACACGTATACACTTATGGTATACACACACTCGCGAGCTTCCCCTCCAAACGAAAATATCTTCCCTCCGTAGTATTTTGATCATTCACTAATAACCAATCAGAAGGCCTTTTTCTCAAAATGATGACTCGGTGACAGTCATTATATAATGTGACATATTTCGCTCAATGCGACTGATTTCGATGGAGCAGGTCACATATTCAGTTAAACCACTGTTAAACTGCCTTGAAGACGTTAAAGGTCCCATGTCATGCTCTTCTGGTTATCTCCCGCCCCTTGTGTTATGAAGGTTTCTATGCATGTGAACGGTCTGCAGAGTCAAAACCCTCAAAGTGCACCCTGTAGGGAGTAAAACTGACACAGAGAAGACCTCCCCAAAACGCCTCGTTGGAGATTTCTCATTTTCCAATGTTTTCTTCCTGGGTATCGTGACGTAGGGATGCCCAGTAGCCACGCCCAGAGCTATGGCCGCACCCTCTGCCAGCATTCACGAAACAAAGCTTCCCAAACCTTTCAGGATGCATGCCGGATATGCACAGCGTAGGGCACTGGAGAACGATGCTGTTCCTACTTCGTTTGGACCAGCGGGAGATTCGGGTACACAACCTAAGTATTCATTGTTGTTTGTGTATTTATGATGTTTAAAACAAGCAAGGCATCTACCACGACTGTTTAAATGGGTAAACGTTTTTCGCGCTACTACATTGGGACCGTGTAGAAATGCTCTCCGCAGACCCATGCTCACAGCGTTATCAACCTTTTTCTGACTCAATATCAAGCCACGCTGATTGTTTTTACTGTGAGTGTGTGTGTGCTCAGGATGAGTTTTGCTTGTTCTCGCTGTATCGCTGAGACGCCAACACGCAAAGCCTGTCTGCTCCTGCAGCAGCTCATACAGCTGCAACGAGCCTCTCAGCCAATCAGAGCACACTGGGCTCACAGGGGGGGGGGCAGGAGCTCCAACAAGGCGTGTAGGACAGAGTGAATACACATGCTTTACAGTTTGGAACATTAATAATGTAAATGTCTTCTAGTAGACCTCAACAGTGGAATTATGATCCGTGGAAATGGCCATGGGATCTTTACATCCTGGATGTCATGCAGCTTTTTCAAATTAAATGGTGACGAAACCGAAGTGATGGTTTTTGGTTCCCCTCGGACCCCTCCCATAGACCTCGGATCCTTGGGCCACTCCACCAGGCCTACCATCACACATCTTGGGATAGAGATGGACCCTGAACTCCAGCTGTCAGCCAGATCAAGGCAGTTGTTAGAAACCGCTTCTTCCACCTCAGGCGGCTTTTTTAAATAGTGACCTCTTTGAAACGGTGACCCATGCCTTCGCCACCTCCCGCTTGGATTATTGTAATGCTCTATATATGGGGATAAGTGCGTCCTCCCTTGCTCGCCTGCAGATGGTGCAAAATGCAGCAGCACGGCTCCTAACAGGCACACGCAAACACGAGCACATTTCCCCCATTTTATCTTCGCTCCACCGGCTGCCCGTTCATTCGAGGATTCATTTTAAAACTCTCTTATTTACTTTTAAAGCCCTCACTGGCCCCGCCCTACCTCTCTGAGCTGTCACTCAGCCGCACGCCACTCGCACTCTCAGGTCAGCTGATCAGTCGCTCCTGAGGGTGCCAGAGTCTAAGCCAGAGGGGACCGTGCTTTCTCTGCTGCGCCCCTAACCTGTGGAGCGACCTGCCCTCGCTCATCAGACGGCTCCCACCCCGCCTGCTCTTAGATCCGTCCTAAAACGCACCTCTTCTCCTGGCACTCGGAAACAAGGAGAGTGTTGCTTTTATTGCTCTCAGTGTCTATTGTTTTTATTATTATATTTATTGTTACGTTTATTCTGGTTTGTTTTGTGTTTGTATCTTTTATTTTAAATGTATTTATTGTATGTTTTGTGAGCTGAGCTGTAGTACGGCACTTTGGTCTGGAGGTTTTAAAGTGCTATATAAATCAAGTTGGATTGGATTGGACAGCTATCAAAAGTGGCGGTCAACTAAAATACACACACACACACACACACATCCATGTCACCCAACTAAAACAACACACTGCACTCACACAATAATACATGATCATGTTTAAAACGCTAACCAAGACGAACCACAGTGGATCCTGCTGACAAATGTTTTTATTTTGAACCAACTTTATTGTCATTGTGGATATTCTTTCTACTTTCTGAGAGTCATACAGATAATATGAAGGCCACTTTCTCTTAAATGCTTGGTATTTCTGGTTGATCAAACATCCCGATACTCTTTAAACAATCATAGAACAAATAATCAGTTTAACTTGATAGTGCTGGGGCCTCGGAAAAGCAGATGCTTTAGGTGAGAATACAATATTGACCTCACATGTGTTGAATAAACAACACACGTGAGGATATCTAGCCTTTCCATGAGTCTCCAAAACCCATCACTTGCTTTCAAACCGAAAAGAACAGTCTTTTGTGAAACGAAGCACGTGTTTATCATTGCCCCGGGGTTTAAAGCTACAAACACAATGTTTCAAACTGCATTACATTACAACCACATGAGAGCATTTAAATCACATCCTGCTCAAATTGAAATGCAGAAGAAAAGGACGGTTAAATATGGCTTCTGTTTTTATTATTTATCCCTTTCAATGTTACAGAGAAGACTAATTCAATCAAGACTGTTTTTTTTCACAGGTGAAAAACTTCCTTGAAAAGAACCGGAAAGAGACTCGGGTGACTCCATGGGAAGGATGCGAGACGGGAGGAGGGAGCACGCAGGAAGCAAACGAGGAGGCTGAGGAAGGAGATAAGGTGGCTGTAGAGAGGGAGAGGGAGGAGGAGCAGCCCGACACATCCTTAGCATGTCTGGAAACCCCTGATCGCCTCATGGCTGATGCTCCTGAAGGCAACACTGGTGAGCCAGACGTCCGATGAGTCCAATAGAATACGGTTTAGGTTTTCTGGTGGAAATGTCTTCTAATGAGTCTGTGTGTGAATGAGTGTTCAGAGTCGGCTGCGAGGAACAAGAAGAATAAGAAGAATAGGAAGAGACAGCGAGGCAGGAAGCAGCAGGTGCCGGCAGAGATGGCCGCCGAGCCGCAGCTGGCCAAATACTGGGCCCAGCGCTACAGACTGTTCTCTCGCTTCGACGAGGGCATCCGGCTGGACCGAGGTCAGTTCACTCTGCACTCACTGATTAGTCGTTTGTCGTGGCGAACCGTGCCTATCACAACTGGACCTTCTGTAGACACACACACCCCCCGCTTATACTGTTGTCATTACGTTGCCTTTGGTTGTGTTCAGTGTCAGTCATAGCCTATTGAAACATGCCTCTGTACCAGGCACAGGCCACTTTGTTTATAAATTACCTCGAGGGCCGTACCAAATGGTCTAGCGGTCCGTATACGGCCCGGGGCCCGGAGGTTCCCCACCCCTGCTTTAATATAATAACATTAGTGTTAATATCATAACCAACATGTCTGTGATTAACATGTTGTTTACAGACTGATCACTCAACGCTTCAAACGGTCCATCAATAGACTAAAAGCAGTTTTTTGTTTTATATAGAGATCATTGGCTATGTGGGAAAATACTGTTTGAAATGTATCATTTAAATTAGATTTCAATTATACATTATACAGCTAGATTAGTGAGCTTTGTTGTTATATATATATATAACAACAAGTTCCTTGAACTTGACATTTTAAATAAATAGCAATTTATGTATAAAACTATTTTTTTATTTAGTACCATTGCAAAGACAATCTCTATTATTCAACATATATAATGAATGTGAGTATGAGGTCAACGTCATGTATTCTGGTGTCTGCAAAAGTAAGTGACAGCACTTCCATCTCTTCTGTAGAATTACCCATATATCACTAATTCATGAAGCAACTTGTTCCGGATCTTTGCATGGGGACATTTTCTCTAACTGGACCTCGTTGAATTTTAGTTGAATACCCCTGATCTAGATCCTCTGCCTCGAGCCAGTGAACTAGCGGGCCTTCCAGAACACCCTGGAACCGAGGGAAACTCTGAAAGAATACGCCCATTGGCTACAAATCAATATATGATTGGTTGATCAAACTGTCAGTCAGGGCATTCGATCAAGGATGTAGAATACCTGGTTGAAGGATATTCTTCCCAGAGACCCAGAACAAGATCTGATTGGTTGCTTTCTTTTCTAACACAAACCCACTGAAGTGCGTAGAGCATGGTCCGAGAAGCACAAACAAATCAACGTAACACTGTGATATTACAGATCAACAACACGGATACCATTCTCATTTATTCATTTTATTTACGTTTTATTACATTTTATTTATATAGTTATATCGATGTTTTGTTTGTTTTATCTGAGTGTTCCAGGGTATTCTCTGAATACCTTGAAGGCCCTGACGGTTCGCCACTGGTCGTTTGTAGTAAAACGGTAATGTAAGTATATTACCTCGCATAATGTTATATGGTAACGGTAGAGGTGTAACGGTTCACAGAAGTCACGGTTCGGTATGTACCTCGGTTTGGGGGTCACGGTTCGGTACGGTTCGGTACAACAAGAAAAAGCAAAAAAAGTCCCAAATGCATAATTCCAGGTTTGTTGTTATTTATGTTTGAACAGTAAGTAGCGCACGTTTCAGTTTAAAAATAAGGAACTCTGACATTTTGAATAATTACCTGTATTCAAGCTTCCGTTATTGATGTTGGTCTCTCGGCTCTCATGTCTCTTGGCTTCTTAAACACAGCGGGGATCAGCTGATGAACTGCTGTTGTCTTTTGCCGGGCTCCGGTGATTGGCAAATCTGGGTGATCCCTTCTGATGTGATTTAGCATGTTTGGCGTGTGTTCCCATTAGCATACCGCACCACTATCGAACAACGCCGACACACCGTCCTCGTCGGATCCACCACTCACACTTCATCGTTATTGTAGTCCACAGGGAACCCGAAATGTTCCCACAGCTGATTTAAAAGAAGCAGGTGGGTTCTAGCTCCTGTGTGTTGTCTGAGTAAGTTAGCATTGTACCCACAACCGTCCTCTCCACCTTTGTTTTAGCCATTTTAAGCCTGTCCTCAGTTTCACTCGTCGAGTGCAATTTCACTTAATATAATGGCAATGTTATAATTCCAATGTCCTATATCCTTTGCCACTACTTCACAGGAGGGCTGGAGAGTGATCCAGACGCAGACACGAACAGATGATTACCCGGTCCTGTGCTGCAGTTTAGAATGATGTTTTATTTAGCATTTTACATACCAAGGTTTAAGTATGCTGGGTCAAAGGTTGTGGTATGAGCATCAGCCGGGCTGGTGGAATTGGTATAGAGTGCCAGTGTCCTAAAACCCGAAAGTAAACTCCTTCCGGTTCCTTCGACAATAACCAATGGGATTTCTCCATAGGTTTTGGAAAATAGCTGTAAATAAGGTCTGTGTTCGACACACATTGAAGAGACGGATCACGCTTGGTTCTACGACATTAAATGCATCAGCAGTGACCCCAGCAGTGGTTTCTGAAGAGTCTACGTGTCTGAAAAACGATGGTTGTTAACAAGTGGCTGAATAGGACTACAGAAGTTGTCGAGGCCGTTTTAACGCCGAACGCGTGAACACTCCCGCCAAGTTGGTTTTCCCCTCTGTTCCGCTTGACAGCAAGTCCCTGCCTCCGGCACACTGTTAAAACAAACGCTTCAACTCGTACCATTTTGAATATGGATCTTAAGTTGGCGTGATGTTGAAGCAGACATCCCTCCACGACCTGCACGTCTCCAGGACCCTGAGGCGGGCAGGGAAGATAGTGGCCGACCCCTCCCAGCCTGGACACAAACTGTTCACCCCCCTCCCCTCCCCATCCATCAGGATAAACCTCTCTCCACCTGAACAGTTTCTTCCCCTCCGCTACCGGCCTCTTGAACCAGGCCCGGCCCCCACTGACACTTACCTCAGCCACAACGTAGTCTCTATTTGGATTACAGTAATGCACACAATGTTCATACTGCTGACTGCACATATTTCTTGTTTCATATTTTATATCCTATAATTCATTCATAGCATTCTATTTCCATGTAAATGACTGTAAATTCCATGTAGATCATTGCAGCATCCCATAATCCCCTCTGTTTCAGCCCTGTTTCAAAAGTGCTGATTCTGTGTCTGTAGCTTTAAATGCAAATGAGCTGCTGCTGGCCACGCCCCTCTGAGGAGTGATTGGCTTAACAAACACAATGATGCTCTAGGAGGAGATGCAGGTGATAACGTGGGGGGGGTTACCTTGGTTGGTTATTGGCTAATGGTTACACAAGCCAGAAAACATTGCGACATCACAAAGTGGCCGAAATCGGATCAGAAACTCAACATGTCTCAACACAGAGGGGACACATATGTATGTATAAAGACATGAAAAGAGGACTGCAGAGTAGGGACCTACACAGCGGATGCATTAGATCAGTGACATGTAGGGCTGTGCATCTTCACTGGTCTCACGATTCGATTACGATTATCCTGTCAACGATTCGATTCGGTTCGATATCCCGGTGCATCCCGGTGCATCACGATTCATACCAATGCGTTGCATCCTCAATTTTCTATATTACTGCACATGGCTTATTTGTCATCAATGCATACATGCAGTAAATACATATGAACTCTCTTTTTATTATTTAGAAAGTGCTTCAGAAATCAATAACATAAATGTCTTGACATTCATTCATAAACCAAAATAAATGAATTGTATAGGTCTAGCCTCCGTGTGTGAAGTTGTTCCATCCTCAAAAACAAAAAGCTAATGCTCCTGCAGTCTAGCTGCAGCTTCTAGCCACGGCCTTCTGTTAAGAAAGGACACTGAATGTCCTGAATGAGGGATCACACACAGGACTTGAGTCTGAACACAACAGACAGCAGGAGGATTCACAACAGCATATAACCACTAAAATACTGCATGTGGGTGCACACTCACATTCTCTGTTTTACTGTTACATTAATCCCATGAATGCATGAGATTAAGTTAGCTTCATTATATCTCAGTGATTAAGTGAATAACAAAGTTTCTATCGGGTCACTGTCAGCCTGTCACTCATTATTTTCAGGGAGGGGGCGGGGCTTGGAGGAACGGAGAGGAGACGGTGATCGCGGAAGCTTTTTTCCTCCTGCCTTCACAAACTTTACACACGTATATATCGTCTGAAAATTGCTAGAGGACATTCATACTCTGCAAACCAAGACTTAATTAAATCCACCAAAAACCTGACATGATTGTAACGCGATTATTTTTGAAAAACATAAATCCCTGTCTGTGTCTCTGAGCCGCAGCGACACGGAGTGATTCGGAGCGGGTCCTGCTGCTGCTGGTTCTGGACTGGTGTTCTGGTGTTGGTGGATAAAGCAGACTGCTCCGTGTTCGGTGCTGCTGTCACGTCTGCTCCCTGATCTCTGCGTCACCGACCGGTTTGATATTAAAGTGACAGAAAAAAACGTTATAGTAAAGCCGCGGCCGGAAAATCAGGAAGCAACGTTACTACTCTACAGTGTTGTGCTAGTTACTGAAAACCAGTAACTAGTCACCATTACTCGTTACTTCATTTCAAAAGTAACTCAGTTACTTTACTGATTACTTACACCAGAAAGTAATGCGTTACTGTGAAAAGTAACGTTTTAGTTAGGGCTCCCATTATATTAACGCCCTGATAGCCTTCATTCCAGTTCTGTTATTGCATTGGAGAATAATACAATCTGTTGATCAGCTTGACATGCACTATATGCAATCTGGATAGCATCGATATTAGCTGGCTTTACATTGTTGTATATTCTTTCTCCAGGTAGTTGGAAACAGTGTTCCGTCCCATATGCCGTGTGCCGCCCGGACATGCTATCGTGCTAACTAGCTCCCTGAGAGCGGGTGACTCCACTGTAGCAATAGCCTGCATGTGTTCTAACATACCGTGCAATGGCTTTATGGACTTTCCCTGGCTAGCAGTCCCTTGGTTAAAATCCAGCCGCTGTTGCTCAGGTGCAGGTGGAGGTGGAGGTGCAGGTGGAGGTGCAGGTGGAGGTGGAGGTGCAGGTGCAGGTGGAGGTGCAGGTGGAGGTGGAGGTGCAGGTGGAGGTGCAGGTGGAGGTGGAGGTACAGGTGCAGGTGCAGGTGGAGGTGCAGGTGCAGGTGGAGGTGCAGGTGGAGGTGCAGGTGCAGGTGGAGGTGCAGGTGGAGGTGCAGGTGGAGGTGCAGGTGCAGGTGCAGGTGGAGGTGCAGGTGGAGGTGCAGGTGCAGGTGGAGGTGCAGGTGGAGGTGCAGGTGCAGGTGCAGGTGCAGGTGCAGGTGGAGGTGCAGGTGGAGGTGCAGGTGGAGGTGCAGGTGGAGGTGCAGGTGGAGGTGGAGGTGCAGGTGCAGGTGCAGGTGCAGGTGGAGGTGGAGGTACAGGTGCAGGTGGAGGTGCAGGTGGAGGTGCAGGTAGAGGTGGAGGTGGAGGTGGAGGTACAGGTGCAGGTGGAGGTGGAGGTGGAGGTGCAGGTGGAGGTGCAGGTGGAGGTGGAGGTGCAGGTGGAGGTGCAGGTGGAGGTGGAGGTGCAGGTGCAGGTGGAGGTGCAGGTGCAGGTGGAGGTGGAGGTGCAGGTGGAGGTGCAGGTGGAGGTGGAGGTGCAGGTGCAGGTGGAGGTGCAGGTGGAGGTGGAGGTGCAGGTGGAGGTGGAGGTGGAGGTGGAGGTGCAGGTGGAGGTGCAGGTGGAGGTGCAGGTGCAGGTGCAGGTGCAGGTGGAGGTGGAGGTGGAGGTGCAGGTGCAGGTGGAGGTGCAGGTGGAGGTGGAGGTGCAGGTGCAGGTGCAGGTGGAGGTGGAGGTGCAGGTGGAGGTGCAGGTGCAGGTGCAGGTGGAGGTGCAGGTGCAGGTGGAGGTGGAGGTGCAGGTGCAGGTGGAGGTGCAGGTGCAGGTGCAGGTGCAGGTGGAGGTGCAGGTGGAGGTGGAGGTGGAGGTGGAGGTGGAGGTGGAGGTGGAGGTGCAGGTGCAGGTGGAGGTGGAGGTGCAGGTGCAGGTGCAGGTGGAGGTGGAGGTGCAGGTGGAGGTGCAGGTG